>JAVJAQ010000761.1:0-34113 GCA_032362365.1 Zygogramma bicolorata
GCTAAGGACTTTCTTCATAATCTTGTGCTCAGAAGAGCATACTTGAGAGTCCGACCTTTAGGAACTATGCTCAAGAGAAGAGGACATATAAGTGATCCTTTATGTTTTTATTTTTCCTGCTCATATCTCGCTCTCATCGAGCACACCTGCTAAACGTCACGACTCTTTTTTTTAGCACTCGCAACGTATTCTGAGACGATACTCAAGTCAAAACGCATTTCATATTCAAGTTTTGACTAGTATACCATGTAAGATGTATTTGGAATTGGGTTCACATCAAAATAAAGTTGGGCAACAAAATTTTGTTTTTAGCAAAAATTAATTTATGATTATTATGAGTGGTTAATCCAATACTGATTTAGCACTTGTTAATTAATTATTTCAATTTTTTCAGAATGGTGCTCGTGTAAATGACAATGAATTGGATTTGCGCATGATGATTCATCAGAGCCAGGCTGGATGCGTCATTGGAAAAGCTGGATCGAAAATCAAAGAAATCAGAGACGTAAGTCGATATCACTTTCATTTCATCTGAAGAGATTTTGAAAAAAAAATACATGTTTGGTATAGAAGGAGCGGATTTGAATTGATTATATTTTTCGCGTACAATTGGATTGCCATGTGTCATTAGAATTTATATACAGGATGTTTCAGAAATTTCTCAAAAATATTTCGAAAAGAAGTGGGAAAAAGATGTTATGGAACAAAATCAGCTCATTGATTTCGAAGGAATTATTGGAACACAGGTGACATTATAGTGTTCCAATAAATATTTAATAGTTCTGCAAACTTCGATTCGATCTCCAAATTTGTAACCGGGCACGAAGTCAACGTTCGACCAGTCGTTCCATTGTTAGGCTATTTATTGGATACATTTATGAAAAAATACCTGTATTTATTTTTTGATGATCAGAATCCGAAGAATGTGTGAAGAACATACTCGCCAACCTCAAATCATTTGTAGATGGAATATTTAAATCAAAACCAAACCAAACTCAATCGATGTTCGCCAATGATGACCCCCTTTTTGAAAATAATGTTGAAACTAAAAATATTCTTACTTCCTCCTCGAAGGTTCTCCAAATAATCATAAAATTAATAACGATATTCAAAAAAGGTGTCATCAAAGTCAGCCTTGGCGTTTTTTAATATAACTGTACAAATCGGTCAGTACTCAACAATAATGAGTTGGTTTGTTTGAAGAACAATTCTTAATTGTTTATTTCAGTTTGACTCATCAACCTTTTAACTTGTGCATAATCACTCAACTAGTGTCAAGCTCTCTCTTGTTGATTTCTTGTTTTTAATTCACGGGTAGGTAGTAGAAAACATGGGATTGTAATGGATTGTGTGGGCCGGAAAAATATTTATTCAAGCTGTTGACGATTCCTAGAAATGCATTCTGCAATATTTTAATTTACTCTCGGTTAAATTCGTGGAACATCAAAAAATGCCAATATGTTGATTGAAAACAAATATCGGTACGAATGTAAATGCGATATAAGCATCAGTAAACGTTAATATGTACAGATATTTGTTAATAATGTTATATTCATTATAATGAGAGTATAGATCATTGAGGCCGATATTCTAATCAATAAAAAATTGTACTTTCGTTCGCCTGGAAGTGGACCCGAGTCAATTACATTTAATTACATTTTTTTGATCATATGATATAATATAAAATGATCTTTCAGACGGTATAACACAGGGGGTGATTTCTATTCAAAATAGCGCCATAGGAGCATTTTTTTCCAAACCTAATATGACAGCAATATGACGTCATCTACGAAACTATTGTCGAGTGATGCATAAAAGAGGCTATGTGTTTAGTTGTCGAAAAATATAAATTTTTTACCAATTCACGCACATTTCAGTTCTTATTTGAAATGCCATTTTCAAATTCAATTTCCTGGAAAGTCTCAATAATATGTTCTGAACGAAACTCAACAGCCAAAACCACTTGTAATTTTCATTCGCTGTCTCTTTCTCGCGCTGACACTCTCCACTGGTGACATGGCTGTGCGAAATCCGACTGTTTCTGGTAAAAAAAAAATATTGGGAAGTCTGCTGCTACAGACTTAAAAATGTTTTTTTCACAGAGATGAATTCGCCACTGTTTTTTTTTTGTAAAATTATATTTCATGCAACCCTCACTTTTTGCATGGTCCGTTTGAGGTTGATTTCAACAAAACTATGAGCTGATTCAGCAAACTCTTCTTTTGATAACTTGCAGTGTATCCAAAATAGTATATTATTGCTAGTGCGGAAAGTGTGACATTTTTCACAAGAATGGGATATATTGAAGCACGAGGCTTAAACTGAGCGCGACAATTCCATTGTAAAAAATCACTTTTGTAATGTACACTATTTTTCATTTTTCCTTTATTAAATAATACATGTAAATTTCAGATCGTGAATATTAAGTTGCCTGACTAATCTTACGTTTATTTGTGACAGTCTTCGTTTCGATGCCCACTACTTAGCTTTTTGAATTTTCAAATAATGTGCCCGCTCTTGGTTGCCTATTTCAAATACAGGTAGTTTGGATCAAAACCAACTACTGAAATAATTATAAATTAACAGTTCTAAGCTTTCTTTGCAAAGTAACTGTTTTTTGTTTTAATGAAATGAAAATACAAGAAATATCCTAGATTAATGTAAATCAACTTCCGAGATATAAGTACATATCTCTGATGACGTTGATTTAAATCTGAATTTACTCCGGTAAATAACCACAAGGCTGTGGATTCGATTTTCGGCGCCAACACTTTTTTCCTTTCGTTTATTTTTATGTATAATTAGTTTTTGGTCCAGTTCTCATGTAAATAATGTCAATGAAGGAGATGAAGTTATAATTATATCTGTGAACCTTACAGTATTTACGGGTTTGACGGCTTGTTGACAGCCGTGTGGAAAGTAGAAGAGTGAGAATAAATTTCACTTTCCATGTGAGTTGAGGGTGCGATATGTGTTAATTTCCTATGTTGTCGTACGAAATATTCCTTTGAGTCTTTTCGCGCGCGGTCTCGACATCATAAATTTTGGCATGTTTTCGCACTAAGTTTCTCGAAAAAGTTTCGTCGCTCTGTAATTGATCGATTACGTTCTGCGGAATGAATCCCCATAGGATTCGAAGGCTCACCGGATGCGGCTCGGTTTTCGCCAATAATTATTTGATTTACTTTCGGTGTTTGTTTTCTTCGTACCGAGAAAGTTGGCAGGAGTAAATACGACGGTAAAGGAGTGAATCAGCTTTTTGTTTGTGCTGGCGTACTTGAAGGATGTCGGACGGAAAAGGCAAGTTGACTAATGTTCGAATTGTTTTTCGTTTTCAACTTCTGATGTATTTGTGTTAATCTAGTTGACAGTGTTCCTGTTAGAGACTTGAACTTCCATCGCAATTATTCCACTCCACAAGAAATAATCTTGTTGAAAAAAACTGGCAAAAAGATGAATGAAATAGAGAAAAGTGAAGATGTTATTTGAATCGAATGTAATTCAATGTGTTGAAAATATATGGAGTTGTGGTTGATTCATTGAGAAAGACCAATCGATTTGAAAAATTCAGAAGTTTCTAACAGTATATTACGTAACGAGGTGGATAAGTAGCCCATTACGCACAAGCGAAATATTCTACGCACGAGGCGTAAGCACTGGTGGTGTAGCACAAATTTCGTTGTCACTCATTTCCAATGATCGATGAGACGCTGAATGACAGCAAGTAGATAAAACAATTGCTTGTCGATTCATAGATTTAACCAGATACAGTTCCAAGCCACAAACTGTCAAACAATAAGTTTCCCAAAAGTGGGATTTTTTATTCAATTCTACAAATGAATTGGAGTGAAAATTGGTTGAATTTTATTTTCGACTAATTGAATTTAGTCATGAGATCGAATTCATCTGATTAAATGTAACTTATCCCATCGTTAAAAAAAAGGAGGCGGCCGTCATTAATTCACAATATACATTCGTGATTCAAATGAGCCATTGTAAAATTCGTAATGAAAAGTTTGAAAAATAGTGGGAGTAAAAAAAAATTGAATTCATTTGACAAATGGTGGAAGAAAAAATTAAATTTTTGTGTTTTGCCGGTTATTTCCTTGAATATTTTCCTAATAATTCAAGATTGAGTTTTCAATAATGATATTGGAACTCGATTTGAAACAATTACATAGAAGTTTTTGAAAAAAAATATAAGGGGTATAAAAATATATTTAAAAAAAAATTCGTAATTTTCAGATAATTTTACGTTTTAACGGGTTGTCCAGAATGAAAAATCTGATTATGATCATTTCAGTGGATATAAATTTCGTCCATGATGATCCCCATTATCATCCATGAATAGTACGTCAAAATTTAAACGAACTGAAAATTGCCAACATTAAATATTGGTGGTGTCTATTAGATAAATCGAAAGTGCAAGAGAAGTCAAAGGAAGTCTATTGTATTTTGGAAATATATCGAAAAAATAAATTGAGGAATTCTTTCAAGGAATTGACAAGTTCATTATCCTAGATGAAATATACAAAACAGTTCCGATCATACTATAGTTTCACCAATCAATATTAGTTGATTATATTCCAAATTTCCACCGGCACCAAAATTTGAAAAATTGCACTGGGCGAACCCGCATTTGTAGTAAATAACCTCTATCGCCCTATAATTGAACGAATTTTCTTTTTCATTTCCCGCTGAATCGGTGAGTTATAGTTGTCGTCTATTATCCGTACAAATGTCTTCTGTAATAGGAGCCGCCGAATTGGTTCATAAAAATGGCGTGTGGAAAAATCCACTCCGGGGGACAAATTAAGAAAAATCCGTCCCATCGCGAAACCGAATTTCCCGATGACAGCGCGCTTAAGTAAAATATATATAAGTTAGCCGATGAAGGAGGAGAAAAAGAGAGGAAGGCTTGTTGACCCCGGATGGCGTGACGTGGCTCGAAAATTTCCCATGATGACGACAATATGTCTCCTTGTGTTGTCGCCCCACGATCGATTTCGACTGGGAAACCGATAAGGTTTTCGTGCCATTCGCTCGCCGAGGCAAGAGAACATAGAAAATATGCCTGCCGCGGTTGTGTTCTCCGAAAGTTTTATAAGCCACTTGAATTAGACAAGGAAAACAAGCCGACTGAATTGTATTATGTAGGTTAGTTTTGTCTTTTTTTATGTTTTCATTAGAGAGAATTCCTTTTTGAAATGACATATATAGAAAAATGATGAATCTTCTGAGTGATTACACTTCATATATAAACAGGGTTTCTGTCCAATTATTTTATGTTACTTTCCTCATAGGACTTTTCGATTTTTGCATTAACTGAGGGAACATGAAAATTGAAATTATTTTCTCAAGTCTTCAGGATAACTGATTAAGAGATTGACCTTATTCGTATTGCAAGAATGCAAGAGAATGGATATCCCGAAAATTTCTCGTAGAAAAAACTACGAGATGAACGGGGCAATTAAACCACACAACCTGAACAAACAACATATTACTGAACACACATAGTACCCAGATTATCTATGATATAGAATTTTCTGACAAATATAACTTGAAAATAACATTTTTACCTTGATACACATTTTACGGACGTTAAACACCTCAAGGTTCTACTAGACAATCAAAAATATGTAAATTTAAGCATATTGCTGAGCCGTTAAGGCCGTGTGTTTAGTGTTGAATGGCCTGGTTTCGGAACCTGGGAGTACTAGTATTATTTTTTTCTTAGCATTCAATCATCAAGTCACGGTGTTGAAGAAGTTTCGATTCCTCTAGATACGACATCCCTCCATCACTTCGAACAAACGTCATCGACAGTAACTCTCTGGCAACCCACATGAAATGATTCAAAACAATAATCTCTCTCCGATATTAACTTTTAACTTTGAGTTTTTCCCACACATCGATAGCGCTATAGAACTCTCTGAGCATTCGTCATTTTCCAAACAAACGTGATCGGTCGAAAATTCTGTTATTGGGTTCGTTTATTGAAACTCCAAACACTTCACTACTTTTATTACAACTCTTTATCACAATACAATACAATCACTCAAACTGCTGCGCTAACTATCCAATGTTCTGAAATATAACTGGTACTAGAAATTATCTACTTCGACTTCTGCACTTAGCAATAAGAAAGCTCTCTCCACTAAGCTAGAAACTCTGATTTACTATCTGCTAAACTCGCTCCACTTAGCTCTGAATAACTCTGCTCAATTATCTGCGAATAAAACTCTCAATAACTATGCTGAATAACTCTCTCTCTCTCTCTCTCTGAATAATTTCCCACTTCGCGGTGAAGTGTCTCCTTATATACCTGTGTACGCCTATGGAGAATCTTTGAGAGAGGCCTTGATGATGTTTGTGAAATTCTCCACGCGAATCCAAGACTTCCGGGGAAAATGACGTTCGCTCTTCGACTCCTCATATTATTCTGCGTTTATCAGCGACAGAGCCGGCGTTAGGACATTTCGTAACAATACGAATTAATCTGAGGATCTCTCAAAAAAAAATTCACAAAGTCCTTTCAAACTGAGCTTTTCAAAATAACCTTTTGAATATAATGTGGCGATGATAAAGTTTCCAGACAAGAATATTTAAAACAAATTTTTAAAATTTTATACATATTTCCCGACTACCCGACTCAGCCACTGAGATTCATTCAATAAGAAGAATATGCGAAACAAAAAACTTTCTTCGTATGACAAAGTTCTTCGATCACGAAATATTGAATCCTATGAGATGCCAATAACGTAACTAGGAAAAACTGTTTATGAAAAAATTGTTATTTGCTTTTGTCAAGAATGAATGAGACAAATGGTTTTTTCATCCCTAGGGATAGGATGACACTTAAATGTTATGTGTGTGGCATACAGACATCTCGGACTGTTGCAGAAATAATCGGCAATGGTCAATTCCTCCAGAATATATATTTTATCGACTTTTGTTTTAAATTCATATTATTAGGTACTTCGGCAGTTCAGCCAACATCTTTTACCACATTATTTCTTTTCCCAAACTAAGAAAATTAAGTTCAACAAACACCATGCACACTCTGTTTGACTTTGTATCCTTCTGCTTGTATGCAAGATAAATGAATCAAATTCAATGTAAAAGTCGATAAAAAAAAATTGCCTTTGTCACACAGGCGGAAAATGTTTTTTCTGGCGAATGTGTTGCTCGTGCCTCTTTTCTTGTCCTTGCATCATTATTATTCGTTACTGCAATTTCTTCAATATGGCTAGGTCTGTCGTCTCAATGACAGATGGATCTGAGAAAGTTGTGAATCAAGCGGAATAATAGATGTTTTCCTATTTGTCCGTCAGTTTGTTTCAGTTGGGTCGGTCGTTTCAGGACCCGCGTGTGCGGGTGACAGCTAACGGTGTTGCCAACCGAGGTTGTTTACGATACTGCCGGCACATGTATTTTTCAGGGGAATTTTTATTCGTTTCTCTACCGGTTGTTTACCTCCACGTTTCCTTTCAGAAACGTTATTGAACTCTGAAATGAGTTTCACCCGACGGTGTAGGACCCTTTTGTTAGCCGATCGATGTTATGAATTGTTAGAGAAACTGACCAATGAGTAGAAGATATGGTTGAGGAAACGCAGTAAATATGCACTGTTCATTCTTTACAGTAACAAAATTGTCTTCAATTCCATTCACGACTTCCGCAAATCAATCTCTTCAACAATTTTCTCTTTCATTTAATGATTATACTCTTTATATTCATAATATTTCTTCAGATTTCGTATTGAATTCAGTTGACCATTCTCTATTCAATCCAGTTGATTAGTATTTCCTTCAAATCAGCATAATTTAAACATATGAAAGCATCCAATATTGAAATTAGCAATTCAAATATCCAGGTAATTTTTTGAGAAGAAGTTTTATTGTACTGTAGACAGTTTGAAAGGATTTTTAATGCCTTTTTCGTTTCACATTCGGATAGGATTTTTTCGATGCTCTTGAGTAGAAGACTGTCTTTTGTTTGTAGGAATTATTCTTGATTGCATTTTTTCGGGGTATATTTGAATATTTACGTTTCAATATGTACCTAAAACTTCCAGATATAACGTTTTATAGGTTTTGGTATGAACGAGAATCAAACGTTGATGTTTCAATATGTATGTGTTGAATACATAGAAAACTTCAGTCAGAATTAGATTTTTCATTTGGCCGACATCCACACACTTTTCACGATTTCTTAGATTCACTATTTTACCCATGTACAAGTGGAATGCCAACATTCCTCTCAGGTAAATGTTTATCTAAACTTCAATTCTATAGTTCCACTTTGCTACTCGTGAATTACGTCCATGTATCTCTCCAACTAAAAAGTTTATAAAGCATCTGAAATTTGGTTCATCTCTAATTCCCAATTAACGTGCAAAAGTTGTATTCGCAGTGGTCAGATATCTGAATAATTACTCTACCAACTGATAAACAAGTAGTGAAATGGTTTTAACGTAATGAGAACCTTTGTATTTCAATCGTAATCAGTTCCTGATGAGCGTAGGGTGTCCACGGTAGCCAGGAGCAATTACAAACCGCTGTCTATCTGAAATTAGTTCCGTATTGGATGCTAACAAAAATATATTTCCATTTCAAATTCCATCCTATTGGCAGCCAATTTTTCAATTGATAGTTGTGAAAAAATTGCTGTTTTTAATAAATTGATCGCTTGTGTGCATATCTTGAGCGTTAAAAACGTATGGCCTCAACAACTGATAGTCAGCTATTACTTGAAATATTTTCAATTGTTATTTACAGTGTTGCCAGTGCTAATACGTTCGTACCAGATCTAGTACTATTTTGAGAACTCTAGTACGCTAGTACGCCGCCAGCAATTCTAATACCTTTTTGAATAAATTTTATTTTCCCAAAATTACAACAATAATAGATATAAACTCGATACTCGTCGAACTTCGAAGATACAAGGAACCACAGTATATATGCTGTGATTATGATGGAACGATGATGACTTGGTGACGATCCGAACAACTTGACATTTTGACAAGACAAGCGAAGAACGCTGGGGGAGTGGGGGATTCCGAATTCCCGCTTCGCTTCCACAGTTCCACACGGCGCACGTTACGATACGTCGATTTTATTTACCATGTGTTTTATTACAACCGCAAAACGCATTTTGGATATCGAGTAAATATATTTTAATTGTTTTGTTGGGTGTAGTGAAGTTGTTTTGATTATGGATAGGTGAGACTGAAAGCCTGATTTAAGGAGATATTACCAGATTCATTTGTTCTTGGTTGCACATGCCACTCTTTCCATTTATGCTCTTCTGTAGTTGCGAAACAATTACCGAAAAGTATAGAAGATTTTATTCGCGGAGTATATAATTATTTTTCGAACAGCAGCAAACGTTGTGAAGAATTGAAGGAGTGTCAAATTTTCGCAAGTATAAAACCTCACAAGATGCTCAACCAAATCAAACAAGATGGCTTTCACTCCAGGTTTGTTTTCAGGAATATCAATAATATCTATTAGATCTGTTCCTGACAATACATTTTTTTTCAGCTTGCTGAATCTGTGTCAACAGATAAAAAACAGGTTTGCTTTCGATGATCCAGTCCTTACATTTGTATCGAAGTTTAGCCCAGAAATAGCCTTATCGGGCGAAGTTGGCAGTATTGCTTGTGATAGCTCAAAATATTTTGGTTCCCTTGTGAATAACATAGAAAGGTTGAACTTTGAATGGAGAATGGTGTGTGAAGTGGATGAACTGAAACAATACAAAGATTAAGGATTTGAAAAATGTTGGACTAATGTAATCCAACAAAAAAATTCATTGGATGAGGTCATGTTCCCGAATTTATCCGAATTTATTAAAGACATTCTTTGCCTCATTCCTCTGCAGTGGCCGAAAGGGTGTTTTCTCAGTTGAATCTATTGAAAACAGAAACAAGAAATCGACTGGATGTAGATACTTGTGACTCTATTTTACATGCCAAAGAATTATTAGAGAATGAGTTATGCTACACTTGACAACCAAGTGATAGTTTATTGAAGCTCAAACCCCAATATCGTCAGTGAACCTGAGTGAACCATAATGAACCTAAAATGTTTTTTTGTCCATGTTTTCGTTGAATATTTCTTTCGTTTTTTTTTGTTTCATTAAAAATTATATAATGTTGGTATTGGAATTTAATATTAAACCAATTTCCCTACACAACCTAGTAGAGAAGAAATTAATAACACACCAACACGTTAACTAGACCACACGAGAATCTAGTACGGAATTCATGAATCTAGTACGATTTCTGGTCACGATTCGATACGTTAAAAATTTACCGGCTGGCAACACTTGTTAATGTTCATTTTCTGTGAAGATGTAGATGGCGTTGTTGAGTTTGTTGTTCTGAGGTCCCTGCATCCGAGCTCCGAAACCATTTTTGCAGATTTCATGTTGCTTCTCAAAAGTAGATGCAATTATCAATCTCCCTGTCATTATTATTTATATAAAAACTGGACTGACAGGTAACTTATTATTCACAAAAAAATATTCTTACTGTCACATTTTCAAATAAACGTTAATTATCGTTATTTCTCCATCACTATTAAAGTAATTTCAAATTCATGCGAACTTTTTATAGAAACAATATTCAAACATAGACTGACACAAAAAAAACATGAGGTTAGACAGGCAACTTAATATACCAATTGTGTGTTCACAGTTCACACAACAATCATGTCAATTCAACAGTTATATTATAAATCATATGTATTCATTACAAGCGACGCCATCCAATCTATATTCATCAAAAGTCATTTGCAAATACCCCTCTCTAGGGACTGTCAGGTTGTTGCTTAGGTGAATTCATATTGTAACGTATATTACATATACACGATCTGATATTTACATATTGTTTGATAAAATAGGTGGTCGTAGGAAAAATAGAGTACATTACTTGTGCGAAAGTGATTTTGTACTTTTGTGAGATTTTCGTACTCGGCTTACGCCTCGTGCTACAATATTTCCCTTTTGTGTGAAAACTGTTATTTTCCGCACTACTAATGTAATTAAAATATGTACTATTGAAGGGATGGTACTACTGGTCGATTTTTTTCTGTTTTCATTGGGATGTCGTAGCCTGAATCGCACTTTTTTTTGATTACTTATAAATAATACCAAAAGATGGCAGTCAGTATTCAGAAACAGAAGTGGAATTGTCGTAGATGATTCATGCTTTGAATATTAATTTATGTTTACTTACATTTCCTTTAAGAACATTATTGTCAACACTATTTTTTATTTCACTCAAATTGACAGGCAGAACTCTGCATCTGTTTTTCCCATTGGACATATCGACATTATACCGAAGATGGCGTAACAAAAACGCTTCAAATCCGTTTTATACAGGCATTGATCAACCATATCTCTATAAACAATGGTACATGAATTACGGTCTCAACATTCAAAATATCATTCTGACTGAAATGAAATTCAAAACAACGAAATTGTTATCGGTACCTAGCACTACATGAAAAATTTCATTATTCGCAAGACCAGTTGTCGCAAAGAGCGCTAGAAGTTAAGGTCATGTACTCTTCATTGGCTAAAAATTGCACAAAGAATTTTTAACAGGTGAGAAAAGATATCTACTAATACATGAATTGTGGTTTCAATTGAAATATTATCTGATAAACAATAATGACCAAATGTATGGAACTTCTAAAACATTTTTTAATTATTTACTGATTTGATTAAATTGTTATCGCACTTCGTTTGGTGTATACAGTAATAAAGAAGCCAATAAGACGTCATACCTATGCACCGATCAGAATGGACTTGCTATTATACCTAACAACATAACCTACGCATCTGTAATTTGTTTCCTCTGATCCCCCATTAGGCTCATGGTGGATTTTCAAGCTAATAATGGTGATTTAAGAAAAACAGTTCGGTTCTTCAATACGTACTTTCCAATCAAATATTACAAATTTTCGCACGCAGATCGTTCATCTTTTGAATAGATGTTGCGTTATTTCGAAATATTCTTATTTAAAAAAAAAATTCCAAGTCGACCAATACTCGTGGGAATATTGAGAACATATTGCATAATTTCAATATTTGTCATCTCTCGTCTCCCCTGCCCTGCATCAACCCCTTCAGAATTATCGTTCGCGTGACTGCACCATCGGGGTTACGACAATCCTAATGATACCCCGGCAACGTTTCCGTCCCCGGCAGCGACATTTTTTTTCCAACCTCCTTCCGAAACGATAGAAAAAAAAACGCCCTACCACCTGGCAACATCGACAGGTGGGGCCGAAGAGTCGGAGCAGGTGAGAGATGGCGAGCGGTCCTCGTCCGTCCGCCCGCCCGTGCACCGCTATATCGCGTGTGGAGTCAGGCAGGCGCGCCACCGTCACGGCCCCTCAATCAATACCAGCTGCGGGCGCTCGGTCGTTGTTTGGTGGCTGCGGCGTTGCCGATGCTATTCGCGTTTCAGGGAGTTGGGGAAAATTTTCCCGCTGACCTAATGACATTTGCGAATGTTTATATATAGGCGAGGCGAGTTCGATGAAACGGCGGTAATTGGATGGAGGTCGGTGTAGTTTTCCAGTCAATTATAGTTTCGTCAGGCTGACATATTTCCTCGTTGCCCTTGGTTGAAAACTCTGAATGATTAACGACTGGTTAAGTTGGCTCGATCGAGTTCCATCGGCGTTGATCGCGGCTGGCGTGATGAGAAGTATGACTGTCACCCCTTATTCTTGCTCGTGATCAGAATCGCACCTCTCTGATATTTGGATCTCATAATTTTCAACTCCAGAGGATTATTCATTCGTATAAGGGACAACGATCGATTAGAGAAAAATATTTCGAATATTGTTTTTTCGTAGTTGGGTAGTTAAAGAAGATATTGGAGTTCATGCAAGTTCACAGGGGCAGACTTCTGATCTACCAAGAAAAAAATTCTACGTTGATTGAAAAACAATTCATTTAGTCATCAACTTCTCGTATAGCGGAAATTTGCCTATCGCAAACCAAATCCGTTTCCGTTCTCACAATTCATAGAGATTTTTTTTCTTCTATGTTCGTTGTTGACAATATCCAAGAGATCTGATATCTGACATATTGCTTTGTCATTCGAGAAGGGTGTCGGGTGCGATTTATATCGAGTTATTTAGTAGAGATGCATTTTCCGCAAATGATTCGATAAAAGCATAATTCGTCAATTTTCGTTTCTTGCCATTGATCTCTCGTGCCATCATTCGGTGTCATTCCATTCTACTGTATGAACTCCATCAGCATTGAGAATGTATTCTGATAATATAGTCGTCAATCATGCACAACTTGTCTGAACTTGTGATCACTCTTTCTCACTTCCATAGATCTTGATGCTTCGCCGATATATTTTTCACTCTCAACAAAACAATAGACAAGGGCACTTTGAATTTAAAACATCTCTAGTTTGGCTAAGTGCCTCATTTAGTTACCATGCCTGAAACAGAAGTGGTCCAACAAGTTCGTTATTCAATGGCTTTTCAATTATGATAAACTAGAATGGATATTCAACCATTGTTTCCATTTTCTGAAGTTATTCAATATTGATGGAACTGGGCGATATTTGAAAATCCACGATGACGTAATTAGAAAAACCCTTCAATAGGTGATTTTCACTAGTCAGTTGACAAAACCGCTTCACTTCAGATCTCAAAAAATCAATTACTATAAGATTGCTTTCATTGTTCTCTACAAAAAATCAGCAACTCTGCCAAAAACAGTATTCATCTACACCTTTTAAATGTCAAGATGAATTATAATAACAAAGAACAAGTAAGGCAAAAGTGGTTGTTGATTCGTGAGCTTCTTTTTTCAAGTCAAATCGTACTGTATTTTCATGATTCTTATTACTTGTACAAAAGGTTGCGGTAGTTCACCCTCAGACGAAGTTTTGCAGTTTTCTCAACCTTCCGCCACGAAATGTCTTTCAAAATTGTACCTCGAAACTCCTGACTTATTCCTTCCCATATTCCCGTATCTAGTTCCAGTTCAATTTTCCACTTTGACCCACATACCGACCATACTGGTTTTTATTCCTGTTCACGCCGAGTGTACGCGAGGGTATATCGCCCTTCGGAAGCAACGCCATGCGAAACTTGCCGCGAGACTTGGCAACGCCACAAAAGCAGTATGTTCTCTTTATGCCGTGTCCCGTTCTCTGGCGGGCACTCGTTCTGCGGTCGCGTTCTTGTCGCTCTCGCGTCTAACGCTCGTCGCTCGCTTTTTACGCTGACGGAGCGGTGCGATTGAAGCCGTCGGTCGCTTTTTCGACCGACGACTATGGGATCTAATTGGCGGTGCGGAGGAGGCGAAAATCGGCAGAAAAGTGCGGATTGTTGTTCGGTGGTAGTTTGGGAAAGGTTAGTGGTACATAGGTAAACGGGGAAACAGTGCATTTCTTGTGTTACTCATTATTTTGATGTGATGTAACTTCCATTTTTTGTCGTGAATGTCTCAGATTAGTCTGAAAAAATTTTGAACGGAAAAATTATGTTATATAAAAACACACTAGTTGGATATTCATTCACATCTAAAGATGCCAAAAAAAAAATATCAATTATATTGAAAAAATTATTTGATCGTTCACCTGGTGAAACTTTCAAATAATTGTGTGAAGCTTCGTGATAACAGAGGAAAAGAAACATCTTGTCGGGAAGCATCTTTTCAGATTTATTTGGAATTCAGGAAGGCAGTAATATTTCGGTCGCTCTGAGAACCTTTCTTCAAATAAAATGTTGAACTTACGGTCTCCTCTGTGAAAAATTTCGGCGGTTTCGTATATTTTCGGAGATACAGATCTATTTTATTGTAAAACTTCACAATTTTTTGGAACACAAAACATTTCCTTTTTTTATCAAAACATCACATAATTCCTTATTTACTCGTTTTCAACATTTTTAAGTAGTCAAAACCATTATTGTTTCAAATGATTTACTCTGCAGAAGTCAATATAAATATGTTTAGTTTTCAACAGTAACAATGACTGCGGTAACGCCGGCAACATCACAAATAAATTAGTATTGACCTATGACATCTCGAAAATATCCCACGTTTTGAAAAAAAAAAACAGTTATTTCAAACAATAATGGTTCTGTCTGCTTAAAACGATTAAATAAGGACTTGTGTGATGTTTTGATAAAAAAGACAAATTTTGTGGGTTCAAACATCATAAATTTGATGTGAAAAATTGTAAAGTTTTACGAACAAAATGGACCTGTATCTCCAAAAACATACGACACCGCCCAAAATATTATAAGCATTTTTTGTTGAAGAGATAGAATTGAGTGGTGCTCATAGCGACCAAAGTATTACCACGAAGGCTTTCAGCTATATCCGATGTAAGGATAATCTTTTGAACACGACAACCTTGTTTGTATTGAAGATTTTTCAACAAAATGTTTGATACTTTCCAGAGAAAATTTATTTTCTGGCTTTATATACATTGATGCTAATTTAAAAAAAGGTTTTTTATTTCTCTTTTTTGTGCATTTTGTTATGAAACGGTACCAAGGAATACAGAGAACAGAGAAGTAAAAATTCGAAAACCTATGTGATGAAAAAATCATGATTTCTTACACATACGTGGTAGAATCAATTTTGACATATTCTCATTAATAAAATGAGTGGTCAAATAAACACATGAAACAAGGTTGAAGAAGTTTATTATAAGTACGACAAAATCTACATAATTCTAACTTGTCGATATTTTTCAATTGTTCGAGGTTAACTGCATCTTCTGAACTTTCTCGAATGAGGAGGTGAATTTTTGTAGTGGATAAATTACGGAAAATACAATTTAATCCATGGACTCCCCTTTGTGGTTCAATACATATCAAATCTGGCAGTTGATTTATTCAAACAGATTCCATGTTTCTGATTCCAAAATAAATTAGCGAACATTTCTTCTCAATATTTGGTTAAGATTTTTTCGAATCTATCGTTTTCTACATGGGTTGAATCTCTAGACAATCTCAAAAATTACTCATTATTCGTTTTCATATCATTCTTTACATTATAGAGGTCAAAATATTGAACGAGATTTTTTTTCATCAAGTTGTCTTCCCACTATTGTCAAAAAATTGTTATGAAATTGTTGTTTAATTGCAATCACAAAGCGTGACTTGTGTGTATCTTCTCCAGCAATATAAGAAGACGTTCTTCCAGTTATCATGAATCAAAACTCAACGGTTTTTGATAGAATTCACGGCCGTACATCACTTCTAATAAATGATTATCGAAAACAAAAATTGAGCTTTCCTAATTTGTCTTTTTTCTTAATACCTAAAACTTGAAACTGAACCGTAAAATAGAATCGAACGGCAAATCCCCTTATCCCTTCACAAGATAATAGATTTAAGCAAAATTATACTGATGATCGGATGAAATCTCCGCATAATCCCTTCGAGAAAAAACCTCTTATATCTCTCAGAAAAAGCGTAGAGCATGATAGCGTAATAGCTGGAAAACCGCTTTGTCTTCGAAGGGTATCGTGTTTGTTATCTGGTTTTTCCACAATGGAAGAACCCCTTGTGTTTGCAGAAGTAAGTTTGGCATCAATTGGGTTATTCAAAATGAGATGGAACAGAATGTGAAAAAGGAGAATGGAATAATTTCCATTTCTTTTGTGCTAGTTCTCTGGATATTGGAGGTTCAGCTCCTGGTACGAAAAGACTTACTACTATTACAATGAAAAAGTACCCCCCATTTCATGATGAAACAAAACTTGTAGATAGCTACTGAGAATTTCAATCGCAGCTTCTTTTAATCACTGCAATCGTAGCAATGTTTTTCCAATATTTCAACGGATTTTTTGCATGAGAAAATAACGATGCCAATTTGAGAATTCGTATATTCAACATGAAATCGAGAACCCTGGTCTTTCTGATAATTCACCATTGCTTTTGTCATTTTTTATATCCCATTGTTGATTCATATCTCACGTCGGAACAACATCATACTTTTTCGCATCCTGCGGCGAGAAATACTCCAAAAAGTAATTATTTTCTGTTTGTCCTCGTTTCGTTCATAAAAGTTATCTGATGAGAAAGTTGGGCGACGTTTTGTGTTTGAAAAGTTCAAACATCCAGATTCTGGCTAGCCAGTTTTCGTTTCATTTCTCGTTTGGTAAGTATTGTTTAGCCGAAGTGAAACAACGAATATTTGTTTTTTAAATGTTTTGTTGGAAAATTCAGAGTAGCATTGCGGTGTAGTAGAAGCGCGAAATTGTTCATTATTGTTTTTCAGTACAAACTTGTGTTATCCCTATGTATGATGTTGTTTAATTCGAAGTAACTTCTATTAATTAGGGGAGTGCATGCCTATTAAAAGTTTTCGTTCCAGAATTCGCCCTGAAACCTTCGTCATAATTATTAGTACAATGTTGTTGTATGGAAGAGCCTCTGTACAGAAAGGGTAGTACCCTTTACTGTTGAGTACATTCCTGCAAGTTCGTTGAAAAAATGAAGACGTTACTATTAATAATTATTATTCTTGTAGACACCATCCTGAGTAATTCAGAATAGTCGTGGTGTACATTGAGGGGATAAGTGAGGTTCACTTCAACTTAGCCTGAACACATTTGAATAAAAATAATATATGGAATCCTCACTCAGATGTTCATTGTTCGAAATGGAACAAGATACTCTTTCCATAAAGGCACGATGTGAAATAACTCATAGAGATAAGAGAAAATACTTCTGATTTGAGTATCGGCCAGTTCAATTCAACATATATGTGAGGTCCATAAAATGTACAACAAATGGGAAACAACCGAAATTTAGATACCGCCAAAAGTTAATGTTGAAAAATGGAAGTTTTGCCTAAATAATATCAAGTCTTAGCCTATCACTCGAAAAAATATTTTTTTAGTTATCCTCTCATGATAAATCAAAGTTCTGATTGGTACACATTAAAAGTAGCTATAACCAAATAAAAGTATCATCAATAGATCATTGGCATTGTTAAAAAGGTTAATTGTGACATTCTAGTTTTTCTTAGAATTTTAAGATTACGCTTCAATTCGATGAAAATTATTAGAAAGTGATTCGATTATATATAGCTACTTTTAATACGTACTAATCAAAATTTCTATTGAATTGAAAAAATTTTTTTTTCGAGTTTCAGGCTAGGACTTCATATTTGAGCAAAACTTTTCCTTATGGAATTATGGAATATTTTTCAAATGAGACCAATTTTTTTATTAACTTTTTCATACTTGAATAATTGTAACATGTTTTGTCCTGTCTTGTATATTGTTTGATCAGAAGCCAATCTGAATGTATGTAAGATGGTTATCGACCATGCACCATCTATTGGTGGTATCTCGATTTCGGTTTTACAACTAATTTGAAAAAATTTCCTTTTGATACACACTTCATGGACCTAACTGCCTGAGAATGTTTCCAGGGCAACGAAGCTATGGATATGCCTGGAAATAACTTGGTGCAATAAGTTTTGCTGTGACCGAATAATTTCAATAAGGATGCTTGCTCAAAGTACTAAGACTGTGGGATTCGACTGAATTCATTTCGAAAACTTCAGAATGAAAGTGCTTTTTCTTTTTGTATATAAAACCCTTTTGGAATGTAGGCATCCTAGTTATTTATGATTGTTTAATCCAAGAATACTAACTTTGCAATTATGCGGAATATATTTTGAGAGCTTCAGCAATAAGACTAACAGCGGATTGCACCGATTTTTTTTTTGAGATCATTTTAACTATTTAATTTTATTGGTCTTTCAACTTTATATCAGTTACACCATACATTTTCAAACTAGCTTCCACCAAAGAATATTCACGTATACAAGAAGGGGTCACAGCTTAATTTAAAATTGACGCATTCATATATGGGAACAATAAATAAATGAAGAACACACTTTATCTATCATCAGGGTACTCCAGTCCATTGTCAATCAGCTCCAAGAGCTGCATTACTGTACGTTTTGTTAGGCGAAACCGTCTAAAAAATCCAGGTCACTCAGTTTTTCATAATAGTTGAGTCACTAGTTCAACCTGCGTGGAAACCCAAAATCTTAGAAGTCTACAACTTCTATATGATTTTCCAATATATCTTCAATTAAATTATTTTCTAAATCGTAATCCATTATAACAATGAACCTAACCTCACAAAGGTAATGAACCACTTACGTATGTTTAAAGGAGAAAATATAGCGAGTTAGTTGAGGGTTTATTTATATGTGTTTAATAATCTCTTGAACTATGATGGTGCAATCGCTTCAGTGCGTTACCAGACTGGTAATGGCCCATTAGCTCAATGCTCCCATAACATATAGATGAATTAATATCCGAAGTATAAAGGCTTTGGCCATGTCCCAAGTATAAAGACCTATAACCATATTGCACCAAACCACCGCTTCAAGACCAAATGGTAACTACAAGGGTTTAATAATCCTATCGATTAATTTTAGCAAGTTCGTAGACATCTAAGACTTGTTTTTTGAAATAAAAATTAACAAAACAAGATCCTCTAAGATGTCTTCTTCAACCGTAAGAGAAATATCAATTCCTTGTTGACCTTAAATTCAAATTATCCCGATGAGCTGTATCTCCACCGCTACTGAATTAATCGAACGTTTTGAATAAAAAGCGGTCGCAACAGTATCGTGGAAATGATGGCGTTATTGAATGCATCCGTACGCGATGTCAAAGGACGAGATCAAACAGTTCCATCAAGAGGAAATCCATTAGCATAACCGAGGAGCATCTCGGGCAAGTTTTCCGGAAAACCCCTCGATTTCCATCAACATCAATCCATCGTCGACGATCGAAACGGAATCTAGCCGTTTTCGATTTGCCATTAAAAGCTGCCCTTCTTATTAGCGCGCACTTTTCTCGCTTATCTCCGTTCTCCTCACGAGGAGGATTGAAGGAGCGAAATAATTGAGGAAAAATCAACATGATTGGCTGTTCGATGCCTCTTTCTCTGGGAAAACGCCCCGCTCTGACAAATAACCCATAAAGAACTTTTCTCTCTTTTATGTATGTCGGCGACAATGCAAATAAAAGGAACGGCAAACGACGATGCGTGAGGCGTTATTCGGGAATGACAAGAAAAATACTTTTTCTTGAGTGGGTAACTTTGTATTCTGACGAAGAACTTTCGGCAAGCGGGTTCGAATCGAGTTTTGGAAATTTAACGTCGTTCGTGCTGCCTGGGGCGTATTAACATATCGAACAATTTGAATCGGTAACTTATTCACCTAGTTCTTTACCGTTTCCCCTCGAGACTGTATGGGTACATGGTGTTTAGTTGAGTTCTCACCTTTTTATGTCACGTTTTCTTTGTCGTAATTTCCTTCAATTATTGATCTTGAGGTTTTGTTATCGTCTGGTTATTAATACACGATCATTAACCGGGATACAAAACGAGCCGAATATTAAACATTACATGAGAGTTGCGTACGCTATTTTACAACCGATACATAATGAAGAGCCATAAGTATTTATATTTGTATTGAACATAATAATAGTAATTAATCGTATTTCTTTGAAAAATTCTACAAAATTGTAATCAATGGTATTAACTCTGAGAATACAATAATAATAAATGAAGAGAATAAAAGGCGAATGGCAGAGACTGGTTTCGAACCCGTGACTCATATCGTGGTCTACTTCGAATCTAGAGCCTTAACCCGCTTCGCCATGATACCTTACCGAGTTATATCGAAAATAAAGAAATATGTCATGCATTTTTCAAATATAAAAAAATATTCTATACTGCATTTTCTGCTTACTCCGATATGTGTGCAGGAATCGGTGGTAGTTCTTCTATATCGCTGATATCAGACATTTTAATAGTATAATTATCGAAGTTTAGCTATATTCTATGAAAATTTAATACTTATTTTGATTTTGACAAACGTCAAATGTACATCATGCTTGATCGAACAATAATGTGTTTCTACTGGTTGAATATAAGTGTATTATAATACTACGGGTGTCAATAAATATAATTTCAACATTAGGTATAGTAACATACATGACCTTCTGGGTTATGTATCACAGGAACTACAGTTCTATTTAAAAAATCATCAAATCCCTTTATCACGCCCCCGAGCAGGATTTTTCCATAACTCAGCAAGGTAGGAAATAATGTAGGAATGTATTTCTTTCATTTGGACCATTCTATATAAAACAAGAGGAATCAATAGATACATTTTCTGTGTAATGTGCTAGTTTGTAACTATCACCGACACTTATGAGCTTAATCTGGCACAATTCGTGCATCTGCACTGAAACTGATGTTATTTTTAAGAATTATAAACAGAAACTGGCACTCGTGTAATCGATTACGACACTATATACGAATATGATAAGAGAGCAATTAGCAACAAACTAGTAATTCGTCTCGATTTTGTTTTTTCCTTTTTCACTCAAATAATATTTTTGATTGTTGGTGCCGTGTTACGCCAGAAGATAATTCAATTGTCAGCATAGATTACAACTATTTGTTATTGTTTGAATCAGTTTTAGCTGCTCTTTCTTTACCACATCGTTTGCATTTTCATTTCGAATATGATCCAAACTATTATTGGACTTTGAATTATTTTTTGCTTTACGTGTTTATTTTTTGTTACAGAAAACCGGTGCTCGCATCAAGATCTTCTCCAATTTAGCCCCGCAAAGTACTGATCGTGTCATTCAAATCATTGGAGAACCAGCAAAATGCATTGATACCATCAGGGAGATTTTGACATTGATCAAACAGGTGGGTATTGTAAACATTGATTTGAAATGATGTGCTTGAAAATAATGAATTTTATATTATTGAGATAGAAATGTCAGATAGTGTAACGTTGAATTCACTGATATTTCTCAAAACTCTAGAATTCAATATATTGACCCTTCAATCTTTCAAAAAATTCTCCATCAGAGGTTTTTTTTAATCTCAAGTTCTTTATTCGAGATAAATTAAGATCTGGCAAGTATGGAAGGGACCTTTTCGAAATAGAATGGCCTGAGACAATGTTATTCTCTTTTTTCCATTTTTTCCCTTTTTTATTTTAATTCGTTCAATGCCACCATACATACTGTTCGGATATTTAATATATTTCTGTTGTCTGCTTTTTATGGATGAGCTATCAGACTGTCCAATTATGATTTCAATTGTTGACTTAAAAAATAAATTAAACCTTTTCATTGTTTGATCAAACGAATTTATTAATTTTCATTCCATAACTCGGATCGTTACATCATGAATGCGTCAAAACCGTTTTCAAATATTTGTGTAAATCGTGTTTCTATAGAATATGTTGGTATGTCTGGAAATTCGCAATATATTAATGAACATTTGGTTGTTTTTCATTCAGTGAAACGTATTTATATTGAAATTGTGAATGCTTTAATCCTTTTGATCGTCAAAGGGAAATTTCAGAGTGATTCAATTGAAATTTCAATACATTTCTGTACAATATACCTAAATCGAGTTTTTGTTCATGTATGAAAAGGTGGTAGGTACTAACATTAAGTGTTAGTAGTTAGTTTACTGTATAGCTAGCGAAACGACTCACTATTTACAACTGAGGGAAACCCAAATAACTTTAAAAATACAATCCCCTAAATTTTTCTGCAGGGCTCGAGCCCAATATGCACTTTCATTTTGGAATTCCGACTTCATTTTTAAGGGCCAATTTATACATCTGTTTCAATCTTAGTCCTTATTTTATTTGAAAAAAAAGTTGATTTTGGACGTCTGTGTTGGAGCATTTGAAGAACTACGAATTTATCAGTCTTTCCCTCAATTTTAAAAGTGTTACTCAGGCAGCACATGATCAATAACCACCTGATTCCTTTAAATAGAGTGTGTAACTAGCTGTCATTTGAGGATTTAGGACTAAGATAGAGATGAATTAGCCCTACCCAAGGTGGGTACTGATTTAGATATGGAAGGCCCAGGCTTGAATAAATCCCCCTTTGTGTTTAGGGAGAAGTTATTATGGTTGAAGGTGGTTAACAATATGTTGTTCGGTGACAGAGTCTAATTTAGACTTGGATCAACATAGTCTGGCTAATTATTGGCCTGATAACAATTGTAGATGAAGACTATGTTTCCTACGCGGAAGAGTCATCGTTTTTTCCAAGATTGACCCAATGATATTTCAGGTTCAAAGTATAGTTTTCTTCGGAATTCACGCTGCCGCTATTGAAAGAAGACTAATGGTCGGTTCATACACCACACTTTTACTTTTACTTTATCTTTTAATTTTACTTTAAGAAAGTTGTCACAATTTAAATCAATCGAGGCGTTCATACACGGCACTTTTACTTTTAGTTTAAGGATGAGAACTTTTACTTTAGAATGAGATAATTTTAGGGACTGCGCCTGCGTGCATGTGAAGTCATCACAACAAGCAGTGCCACCAACACTATAAGGAAACGTAGCCCTGTTCTTCTTCTGAATATTTTACAGAAATGATATAAAATGGGTGTTCTGAGAATTCAGATATAAACAAAATAGCAAATTGAAAATCAAAACAATGACGTAACCCACGATTACTTCTTCTTCGTTTGTTTTTGATCACTGCGCATGCGTCCTGTTTACTTTAACACTGGTGTATGAACGGTCCAATTCCATTCTTAGACGGCCCATACACGATACAATCTATCGTACAACCACTTGTACAATTTCAGTTGATGAGACCGTTTAAACGATAATTGCAACGTTAGTGGCGTTGTAGTCCAACCTGCAGTACGACCGCGTCGAATCGTACGGAAGTTTGACATGCACAAAAATCTGTTGTACAACTGAGTGCTGCGTACGACAAGTTTGAACGTGTAGGTGCATTCATCAATTGAATGTTCGATTTCAGTTTGAAGATTGCGATCATGGAAAAGAACGAAAGATTTTGGGAAGAATTTATTGACATATACCATGAACATCCTTGTTTGTGGGAAGTGAAATCAAAAGATTATGCTAACAAACATAAACGAAATGCTGCTTACGGGATCCTTTTGGAAAAATTTAAACAAATTAACACAAACGCAACTGTGGAAGTTTAAAAAAAAATTAATAATATGAGAACAGCATTTAGAAGTAATTTAAACGTATTGTCGTCCATTCTTAAGTAATTTCGGAAGTCTGCAGGTTCATGAACCCGTAAGTGTTTTATTTAATTTCATATGTGAAAACAAGTATCGTTTCATTAACCAATCTTTGCACCATTTGGTTCTTTTTTTCTTTTTCTATGCTTTTTCATCCAGTAGAATAACAAGTGAAGCTGCTATCTTCTTTTTTGATATCATAGGCGCCATCACGAAAACTGAACTGAACACCAATGTGTTTTACTACAGATCATCAACTAATCTACACGTGTGTGGACAAAACTGTTTCCAACTTGTCGTTCCAATTGTCTCAGCAATTTGTCGTGCAACTTGTTCTACGATATATTGCATCGTGTATGGCCCGCATTAAGGTAAAAGTAAAAGATAAAGTAAAAGTGTGGTGTATGAACCGACCATAACATACCGCTCTCATTTCTCTTAGAAAGCTATATAAACTTGTGTCCGGAAATGCTTCGTTTCGGAGGTCCAAGGTGCTGAAATTGAATTTTTTTGTTGGCTTCTTAAAATAAAATTCTTCAATTAATAATTTTTTTCCGAAATTTGCTACTCAGGGTTTTTTTGACGTGGTGAATCATAATTTCTTATTAATTTTCATGTAACGTCTAGATGTCGCTGCGTACGCTGTCATTATTTATTTCGAATTGCCCTAGTTTTATGGGAGTAACCTTTTGGTACTATTCATGAAAAACCCTAATTTTCACACTTTTCCCAAGAAAAAATGGTACCCTTCCTCAATCAACAACGCTCAAAGTGATAGTTTTCGATATATTTACAATTTTCCATATCGATGCATATTACTTAGTTCCTAGAGCGTTAAGTGAAGTTACTGAGAACATTACAAAAAATGTGTGTGGTGTATCTCGTCAAATTAAACGACTTTTTCCTACAAAATGTTTATCGTAAAATTTTGTCAGGAATACATCACTCGAATATTTTAATATCTCCATGTAACACCCTGTATAGTATAGGCCATATATTCGGAAGAAAACTTCTCGCACAGGAGGTGTGTTGTAATTTGGTGGCGAGATAAATTTTCATTATTAATTGGATTGTATCGAACGATTCAAGGATGGAAAATCCGTCATCAGCTCGTCGCGTCGATAATACAGTATTCTGCATTATTAGTAGTTACAGTTTTCTCTTATCCATCCAATTTTGTTGGACAACCAACCGCCACAGGAATGTGGGGCAATAATTTTTGGTTTTTACAATATGCTGTTGCTTATCTAAACTTGTTTGTCTAATCTGTCCACTTACGAATTTTTTTTAACCGTGTTTCGTATCATGTTGGAAATTTTTAGAGCCCCATCAAAGGAGCCGTCAACCCTTACGACCCGCACAACTACGATGAGGTGTACTCCGAGGAGTACGGCGGCTGGGGTCACCAGCAAGGAGGAGGCGGCGGCGGTAGTGGAGGGGGTCGTCGCGGTGGCGGCGGCGGTGGAGATGGTCCTCGAGGAGGCGGCAGCTCCAGGAACGGAATGCGCGACGGTCCCGGTAGTGGTGGCGGCGGAGGACGGTTCGGCGGTCGAGGAGGCGACAGCATGAGCCGCGGCGGCGGTGGCGGCGGATCTCGCGGAGGATTCGGAAGCGGCGGCGGCGGAGGGTAAGATTTCGTTTGTGATAGTAATTGCATTACCTGACCTCTGGCGACAATAGTTGTTTTTTTGTGTTTCTCAAGGATCAGTTCGTGTGCCAGTTTCCTTCCTCGTATACTTGAATCCTTTATCCAGGTTAGATTTGAATGAAAAAAATGTTTCACCATTTTGATTTCTCACAACTGTCTCTGAAGATTGAAGATTATTTATTCATTAAAAAAACGAAAAAATGCTGCCGTTTATTATAATGTTGATAGAGGTACAATAAGAAAAAAACATAAAAACATCGATAAATAAAGTATTATCAAAAAATAACTGCGATATTTGAATTGAAACAGTTCAATATATATTTCATCTCGAGAAAATCCCAAACAAGGGTCTTATGAAATTCTATAATGAAAAATGTTATGTGGAACGATCGATTCACACTCTCATTAGGAAAACTAAATTTCTTCAATTTTATTCATTCCTTTTCAGACTATCTGAAATCAATTCCCATTTTTTCATTCCAAATATCGATGAATCGATTATTCATTCATTCAATGTTGAAAACTTTTGAGACCACCAAAAGTGCCAAGAGTTTTTTTTTATACAAAAGCTTTTTTCAGTCAAACTGAAGACAGATATAAACAAATCTGAAAACAATTTGGAAAAAAAATATTGAAGAACATATTTGTATGAATTATTCAAATATTTTTGTAACTACTGTATATTCTAATTCTGTGTCGCATTGTGTATCCTCAGATTAATCACATTTATCAAGGAAGTAAATGAATCAAATGAATAGATCACAATTCTCATGAAAAGGCAAAGGCCATCAAAAATCCTACTAATTTGACAATCGGGCAATTAGGAGACCTCTCAAATCGTAACCAAAAGGCGGCTGTTGGCACACATTCCATTTTTTCATGAGAGACCATAGTGTGTATTTGAGTGTTTCAACTAATTATGGATTATTATTCGTGCTTCAGATGAAAAAAAAATGCCTCTTATGTAGTAGGTATATTGTAGTTTTTTACTGTGGATCTCGTTATGACAAGGGTCAAGTTGGATTTCACTCTGTTTTATAAAACACAAAAAACATCAACTGAACTTCGACAGATTCAAGATATTTATATATAAGACTCCAAACTTTTATATGCCTTCATCTGCACTCAGGAATAACACTGTGGCTTGAAACCAAATACGATACAGTATCCATATTTACAACAGGACGAACACCATTAATTGTATGATTCTCAGCCCAGAAATATTCAATGCCTAACGATTTACATTATTGATTAATCGCAACTTCTTTGTATACCTGTAATAATGATGAAAATGTAAAAAAATTATTGAGATTTATTTTCATATCATTCATAAACTCCTTCAGGTGATCACTCTCCATTCAAATATTACTCATCGACCTCACCAAAAATCTGAAAATAGTCATACGTTCAATATTTACCTAGACTAGCAACAGCATGATACTCGTATGGCAAGTGCTAGTTCGAATGCCAATATCCGCCATTTTTTGTCACGTGATATGGATTGACCAATGAATATTTCGAGGTGACGAAACAATGTCTTGGAGATTAATTGAAGTTATTGCCAAAGCGGTGCCGCGACCTTTACTTGAATTTGATGATGATAATAATAGTTTTATTGGTTCTGAAACGAGTTGACAGCAAGAAGTATGGGGGTAACAATGAAAGGAATATGATATTTTGACAATAGATTTATCTATTACAAAAAAATCCACGTGAGATCCTTTTATTTTTTATTCTTCTTCATTTATTTTTCATTTGTTATAATTCATACAGCTGTATTTTATATTCTTTGTTAATTAAAGGGAACACTGAAATCAGGAAAAAAAATCATAGTCGAAGAGACTAAATAATAATATATAATACCTGAATTCTCCTCATATGGGACGTTGACAACGTTCAGACGGTTGTTTTACTTTATAGTTTCAACAGATTAGGAGGAAACAGTCGCAGCGGCGGCGGCAGTAGCTTCGGCGGAGGACGCGACAGCTTCGGAGGAGGCAGAGACAGTTTCGGAGGAGGTCGCGACAGCTTCAGTAGCGGTGGTCGCGACAACTTCGGAGGAGGCAGAGATAGTTTTGGAAGCGGAGGCGGCGGTGGATTCGGCGGATCCAGTTCTTCTTTCGGCGGGGGATCCAGAGGAGGTGAGTTTTTTTTTTCGCAGTTTGGGGGGGGGCTTTTCTCTTCAAGTCCTGAGGTCGCGAAAAAATAATTGAATTGTTTTACGAAAATGTTGATGGTATATGTCGATATCACTTCCAAAAACTTCTTGAAAAGACAATTCGATTTGGTTTTTAGAAAATGAATGGTAGTTATGGTTTCTGTGGAACAAACTTTCAGAATATTATGTTCACATTGAATGGTTTGCTTCGAGAGCTTCTTTTCAAAAATAATCACATCATTTCTTGTAAAAAAACGACTTTTTTTGCTTTGTAAGCAACATTTCTATCAGGAGCGTGGGTATTTTTGGAATAAAAATGAATTTGAATCATTTTTTGGATTCCTTTCCAAATCAAAAAATGGAAATTACAACCTCTATAAAAGAAATGAAATGAAAAAAAAATTACAAACACTATTGATAGGTAGTGTATATCATACATGGACGTTTCATTCATATACAAACAGCTTATAACCTAACCTAGAACGGCTACTCACCTGCACTGGGTTACATAGAAATCACTTTTTCTTGCTCAATTTGTATACCAAGCATATGAAAATTGAATAAAATAGATACCACAGGAAATATCTTACAACAACAAAGCAAAATATTGAGCTGTTTGTAAAAGAAAGCCAAAAAATTCCTCAGACATTTTTATTTTCTAAAAAAAATGTTTTGAAAGCTCACTGGTGCTAGTTTCAACCGTAATTGTAGATTTTAAAGGTGTGAACCATGCTGTGGATTATTTTAACTTTAGCCCGTCTCTACATTGACGTTCTCATAAATTTCGACTGAATTTTTACTACGATGGTCACTTTATAAAAATTTGCATAGAGAGCTGAATGTAAACCTCTTGCATACTAAATTTTCTATACATTGGAAGACAAATCCATAATTTTGAGCATTCCTTCAGATTCCAATTTGAGCAATGTTGAATATTTTTTTGGATCCTGTTCCTAAACTTCTTTGAATCCTCTTTTTATTCATTTTTCCAAACTCAGATACTTCAACTTGTTAATTTTAATTTTTTATGTAAATATAATAATAGTAATATTTATTGATCTTCAGAAACAAATCTTGGTCTTGTAATGAAATGAGCTCATGATCTTGCAGCCATAAAATTTGGTATTTCTATCCTAAAAAAGTCGAAAAATATTTAGAAGTCCAAAAAAATTGAGCAGAAGGCAAATAAGAACTTTTCTTGTCACTGCTCAAACATCTAGTTATAGGACTATCATAAAGAAATTGTTCGGAAAACAATTAATTAGGCTCAACTAACGGTTAAAAGCTCAAAATCTCCGGCAAAAGAGAAAAGAAAATTTGGTGTTATCTATTGAGTTTGAAAGGCGGATTTGAGATGAAATTTAAAATATTTAAATACATCATGGGAAACAATTTAATGGAATACTGATATTTTCATTCAATTTCTTAGTTTTCCGACTGTCTGATTTCTGTAGGACCATCTCAGTATTGGAATGAGCTATCGAACTTTTCTATTTCTTTGGGTGTCTCTTTCAAGTTTCAAGTGGAAGCTTCACAACTGTCAGAGTATATGCTTCAACCCTTATATATATATATATATATATATATATATATATACTTTTAAAGGCCATTATTTCACAGCTCCACCTAAAAAAAGCGTACTCAAAAGTGCCCATTCACAAAATCTCGATCTCTTAATGGTCGGATATTTCGAAAATTGAATTAAAATTATTTTCATTCACAGGTGGTAGTGCTCCATTTGAACGCAATGGTTGGGGCAGCGGAGGCGGTTCCTCCAGTCAGTTTTCGTCTCCTCCTCCGAGCATGATGTCCAGCAATTTGGGACCGTCTTCTGGTTCTCTGGGCGGTGGATCCGGAGGCGGTGGTTCCGGAGGAGGTAACACAACTCAAGTTACCATACCTAAAGAGGTAAGTTACATTCACCCGTTTTTTTCCCAAATCAATGTATTTTTATGAATAAACTCATGTTGAGGAAAATGAAAGTCGGTAATCAATTTTAATGATAATTAATTTTTTCAGTGAACAATACCAGAAGGCATTTTTGAGAAATGTCTTCATAAAGATTTGGATATGTTGAATTTTTCTAATATGAATTTGTTATTATTTTGAAACAAATAGATTCAAATTAATGGTAGAAACAAAATCTTCTATCAATTTTTACAATTTATTCATATAAATAATACCGAAAATTCAATGCTGCTTATCTTCACATTCAGTCAATGACCTACAATTCTGATCAAATGCATGAGGTGATCAATTATAAAAATTAGCCAGGCTTATATACCTGGAAAACATTTTCTACAGAGGCATGTTATTCAATTGAAGCTGATCATTCAATAAATATTAGGAAGACTATTTATTTAAACCATTGTTCTGGAAATGTTACAATTTATTATTTGAGATTATCACTTGAAAGATATGATTCCGAAATGGTATTCACTGCTTTCTGAGGTCTATGTAGATATATAAGCATCTGGGCTGGATCTTGAATTTTGACATACTTTCAGCATATGCTGGGGTGTGATTGATTTACATTGGTTATCACTTCATGAAAGAATAAAAAAAAAGTATGGAAAATTGTTTTCATTCATTACGATGACTAGTATGATGAAGTATCATAACATTTTAACAGGGTGGGGCAAAATCTGATTTTTATTAAAAAAAAATCAAAAAACATTGTTTTTTTTAATCACGATTTATTTGATTTTTTTGATTTTTTAAATTTGAATATAATGTTTGAACATTTTGATTCTTTGAAATTATTGTTGATTATTTTTATGTATACGTCTAAAAATTTTAATACAATTTTCTGCTCAAAAACTTGTGACAACGCATTTGTCGCGCTTCTTGCAAGAAAATTCTTGTCGCGATTTGTTTTTCTTCTGTCGTATACACTCGCTATACAGTGCCGAGTGAGGCACGAACGCGTTTGTTGTGCTTTTTGCAAGAATATTCCTGTCGAGGCTTGTTTTCCTTCTCAACCTATGAATTGACGTTGCCCAACAATTTCATGCATTTCGCTAGTTGTACACTCGGATATTAGAAACAGATTAGGCATAGAAAAAGGAGGAAAACTCGTGTTTTTGTTTCAGTTGTATAACGAAAATGAATAGACTGAAAATATACAGTAATAAAATTTAGGTGTTACGTTTAGTTTAAGAATTTGGAATTATGTACCTCTTTTTTGTTGTTTTTGCTAAAAGCAGATACGCCTTTTGATCTTCGAGAAAACTTTTATATTATGTTGTTATCTGGTTCTGAATAAGAAAAACAAAAATTGATTTAAATCATGATTTTAATTTTAAAAATCTAGCGATTCAAATCATGATTTTAATCAACCCAACCCTGCATTTTTATATATGGAAGGTATGAGAAAGGATTATTTGATTTCTTCAACATCCCCTAAACTAATTCACCTTGAAGCTGATATATAATATAATAATAATAATAATAATAATATTTTTTATTTTCCATTTGACAATTATAAATTGTATTGGATTCGTCAATACAGGTGAGTAAAACAGAATAAAATAGAACACACAAATAACTTAAGACTAAACAGTTACATCTAAAAACAGAGAAAGTAGTGGGCAAGTAAGTTAAGTTTGTAAATATTCCTCAATAGAATAAAAACATTTTGTCACTAGAAAGTCCTTCAAATTTTTTTTAAAACGATAGAGTGTTTCACACTTTTTTATTTCGTCGGGTAATAAGTTGTAAATCCGGGGAGCCATTGCTCTAGTAGAATTGTAATGCATTTTTGTACAACTGAAGGGAATATAAAAGTGATCCTTTCGACGTGTTTTATATTCATATCTGGTGTTGTTCGGTGTGAAGTTACTTTGATTTTGTTTTACGTATATGCAGAATTCAAAAATTAAAAGTGATGGTAGCGTAAGGATTTTTAGATTTTTGAAGTGATCTCTACAGGATGAGCGCTTCGAAACTCCAACTATAGTACGTATAATGCGTTTTTGCGCAATGAACACATCTGATGAAGAGGTGGATAGGCCCCAGAAGCGCACCCCATATCTCAGTCTGGAGTCTATTTGAGCGTAATATAATTTCAGGAGTTGATCCTCGTTGAGAACGAGTTTAAGATTTCTGAACTGATATGAGAAGGAATTTAATTTGGATTGTAGTGTTCGACAGTGATTATTCCATGTGAGACACTCATCCACTTCAAGGCCTAAAAACCTGACTTGTTGAACAATTTCTACATTAACGCAAGTATCTGTTGATATTATCACATCGGAACAGGTTTTCTGGCGATTATGGAATCTAACAGATTTCGTCTTTTCCATGTTCAGGTGAAGCAGGTTTGCATATGGTCAACTTACATTTGAAAGATGGAGTAGACAATAGCTTTCCTGCAAGGCTGACCAGTAGCTTATTCAGACACTTCAAAGATTTCAAAAAGATCCCCAGGTGTACCAACAGGATGAATAATTCATATGAAATACTTTTCATTAATTTTTCTACTTCTTCCGATTGATAAAAATGGGGTTGTCTGCTCTTCGTTATGTTTATGCCCAAATACGACTAGACATGTCCGTGAGCTATTTCAAATTCTTCATGCATTTTCTGCAACAGAACATTGATATCTGCCAAGCTGAAACCCTAGATGTATATAATTTTTTTTTTTCCAAGAAACATATACATGATTATTGTAGGGAAAATTAAACTGATGCCATACAATAAAAGTAGAATAGAATACAAAAAAATGAGTAATCGAATCAGATCTTTATATGGCAATAAAAAAAAATATGATATCAAATGTTTTTTAAAATTATTTTTGAAACGAAATTTTCCATATTTCTTCAATGAATTCGGTAGACCATTGTATAGTGTTATTCCGTTGTGGTAAACAGATTGCTGTCCTATACTTGTTTTAATTTTCATCAATGCCAAATCTTCTGAAAACCTTGTCGAGTGATTGTGTTGATCACTATTCATCTTAAACATCAAATTTGAATGCTTGAATTTATTTTTGACCAGGTGAATAAATGTGCAAATTTTAAACGTGTATAATTAAGGAATGTCTAAAAGTTTTCTTTGTATAAATTAGCTGTAGGTTCTTTTCAATCAAGTTTGTAAATACACTTTATAATTTTATTCTGTTAGCCCCCCAGCCTGCCCCCCAAATCGAAATCAAGTATTGAATTTTGAAATATACTAAAGAATAATAAATAAACGACTTATTTGATTCATTCAAGATTAACAAAAATATATTACAGTTTACTGTATGATTTTCACTCACAATGGGTTTACAAAACCGCGACACGTGTTTCGCTATTACAATAGCTTCTTCAAGCAAGATAAATAAATCACTATTCTATAATACGCTATTTATATACCAGTAGGTCGAACGTCTCTTACAATAAAGGTCCGACTTAGGTCCGATATTCGACCCATAATTTGTCCAAATACTAATTAGTTACCTACGAAGATTATTCCTAGAAATAGAATTATTGGCCGGGAACATATTCAACAATGGGGAGTTATTTAATTCAACCTGATCATTCAATAAATATTCTGAATTTTTCCCTCTATTGATTTCCAAGCTTTCTAGAAGGTTAAGTTTCCAACCTTTCTGCTCAAAATGCCTTATTTTGAACTCGTGGTTGAACTCATGACCTTCCAGAATGAGGTGACTTGCATAAGTAGAATTTGTTTTTCCATTCAAAAAACTAGCTCTGTGTTCTCCTAGGCGAGTGTTGAAAGATCTTCCCGTTTGGCCTACGTAGTACATCGGACATGACCCACATGTTAATTCATAAACTCCTGATCTTTGTGACGATTCATTTTTGTCTTTATTATTTTTGATATATATCCCCAATTTATTATTAGTACGAAAAGCTGTATTAATATCATTATTTTTCAAGAATCTAGAAATATTTACGCTTGGTTGGCCTAAATAAGTTATGGTTCTGTAAGTATCCGGCTCGGTATTGACTACTGGATACACCAACTTGAGGGCTTGACTATGTAATTTCTTCCTCACAAGTGAGTCTATTAACTGACCCTCATATCCATTGTTAATCGCAATCTGTTTTATTATATTAAGTTCATTAACATAATTCACATCAGATAAAGGGACATTCAATAGTCTATGAATCATACTATTGAATGCGGCCACCTTATGCTGATATGGATGACACGAAGTATTATGAATAACAATGTCCGTGTGGGACGGTTTACGGTAAA
>JAVJAQ010000762.1:0-22056 GCA_032362365.1 Zygogramma bicolorata
ACTCAAAATCACTAAAACCTATTCATCACTCCTCATCCAGAAATCCAAACTCCTTTGTGACCTCGCCTTCCTTAAATCCTGCAGAACACATCAAGTAATTCCCAAGTCATTCCGTCTGAAACACCACATCAAATCGTTCCATACTAAACGCATCTTATAACATGCTAGTTTCGCTCTTATTCGAAATACCATTCACGACATAAGAAGTAAATTACACTTCATCAACTCATCCCTTCATCAATGTTTTGGTGAACTTTCCGTTTCAACAATTCATCCAACAATCTGGGACACTTTCGTCAGAATATCCCATGAAAAAGCCGATCATATTGCCAATGAAAAAACCAGCACACAAAAGAAAAAGCTCTCAGCACTACTCAAGCTGAAAGCTCCACAATCATCCCCAGCGGACTCACCAGTTTTAGTCCACAACTTTTCTGACACTCCACTCGACCCAGCTGCCCACAACATTTTGTCCAAAGGTTTCAATTTCTCGATCACTTCTAGATCTATTCCAGTCGAAACCATTATAACTCAGACTGAAGCAGCCATCTCTCATCTTCCTAAGAACACTGCCGAAGAAGCTAGGCAAGATGTTCCCCTTCCTGAGAAGAGCCAAAGTACCCCAATCCAATGTAACCCCATCTGAGAGACGGTCCCTCAAGAATCTCCACAACAATCCAGATATCATCATTCTACCAGCCGACAAGGGCAACGCCACTGTGATCCTCAACACCACAGACTATGTTGAAAAGATGACAACATTGATCAACTCCCCTGAATACCAACACACTTCAAGAGACCCCACCACGTATCTCGAGAAAAAGACCAAGACCCTCATCAACAACTCCAATATCCCGAATGACCAGAAGAAAGCTCTCATTCCGAGGGAGGAATCTTCATGCATTCCCCCAATATATGGCCTCCCAAAAATACACAAACCGAATATCCCACTCCATCCCATAGTTAGCGCCGGAGCCCAACACAACCCCTTTCCAGATACTTGGCAAACACCCTCCAACCTCTAGTAAAACAGTGTTCGTCGTATATCCAAAACTCTTTTCACTTCATTGAAATACTCAAAACCTTCAATCTCCGACCAACAGACATTCTCGTAAGCTTCGATGTAGCATCTCTCTTCACGAATATTCCTTTAGCTGAAACCTTGAGTGTTTTGGAAACCAAGCATCAAATCTCTAAAGACAATCTCAACCTCATCAGCCATTGTATGTCCAGTACATACTTTCTATTTCAGGGCAAATTCTACAAACAAGTGAAAGGAGCCCCGATGGGTTCCCCCCTCTCCCCAGTTCTTGCAAACCTCTACATGGTGGACTTCGAAACCAGAGCCATTGACACATCTGAACTCAAGCCCACTTGCTGGCTCAGATACGTAGATGACATCTTTGCCATTTGGCCTCATGGGTTTGAAACCCTACCAACATTCCTGACCCACCTTAACACCATTCACCCCAACATACAATTCACTATGGAAATAGAAAAGGACGACTCCCTCCCATTCTTGGATGTTCTCATCAGGAAGTCCAACAATTCTTTCACTCACACCGTCTACCGCAAACCAACCCATACAAACCGGTACCTCAATGCCAAGTCTCATCATCACCCAGCACAATTGAATTCGGTTCTGAATTCTCTCATACATAGGTCCTTCAAACTCACCGATAACCACAATAGATCCAATGAAATGGAAAAGCTCAAATCCGCACTTACCCAAAACGATTTTTCCGATTCCCAAATCCACAAGTCTATTAAACTTCAGCAAAACCGAGCTCTCCACCCTAGACCCCTGAAGGACGAATCTGAACGACAAAAAGCTTTCCTTCCATATATCCATGGTGTTACTATATAATAAGGCGAATTCTGACACGACATGACATTAAAACCATTTTCACAGCTAACAACCAAATATCCACCTACCTTCGAACACCCAAAGACACAATCCCCAATGAAACCCAAGGAATATATGAAATACCATGCTCTAACTGTCCCAGAACATACATCGGCCAGACCAACCGACGAGTGTCCTGTAGAGCATATGAACACGAACTAGCAGTCCGTAATTCTGACACAAACTCAGCATTATTCCAACATCATTTAGAAACAGGCCACAAAATAGATTTCAAAAACACCAAAACCGTTGCCACAGCCAAAACCCTCCAAACCAGAATTACCCGTGAAGCCATTGAAATCGAAAAACGTCCCAACTGTCTCAATAAACGCGACGATTCTCAAAGACTCCCCAATACCTGGAAACCACTTTTGGTCCGACATACTTCTATTCACTCCGACTTGGGAACCAATCCGTTCGAACCTCCCATCGACCGTCCGATACCTGATCCTGCCACAACTACTAATGAACCCTTAAATCCCACCAACCTTATATCCTCGTTCTCCAGTGATGATAGCCAGCTAGTGAGACAACTCAGACCTAGACGCAAGGTCACTAAGTCTTGAAAATGGCTCCGAAATGGGAGTCGAAACGTAGACAAGTAAATCTCTCCAGACGCGGATCAACCGGAAGTTCCAGCCAGCATATATATATATATATATATATATATATATATATATATATATATATATATATATATATATATATATATATATATAAATTTCACTAAGTCCCTTAACTATTATTGATTTCATGAATATCCCAAAATCATGCTTTATGATTTATTATCTTAGATCTTGTACAGTACTCATTACTACATACAAACTGAATCTCGCCCTGACTGCATAATCAAAATGTGATTTATCTTTAGAATTGGTAATAAAGACATTTATTATTATTATTATTATTATATGCTTTATGACTTAGTGCCTTCTGCTTGTAAGTCCACGAAACTTTATGGATAATGAAAAAAGTATTGAAATTTGACAAAATATTCATAATCTCAAACCCTAAAAATCCTGGATATATATATTTATATATATATATATATATATATATATATATATATATATATATATATATATATATATATATATATATATATGGCGTCGGCAGTTATATATATATATATATATATATATATATATATATATATATTTATATATATATATATATGACTGATCCTTCTTTTGCCAAGTGACCATCTTACCCGCAAGTCTGGAGGAAGAGGGGCGTCCTTAAAATCACGTTGAATCCAGACACTCCAGTGGAGGATAGCAAGTGGCCGTCAAGATATACTGGTGGATACCCTTGGTTTCATTGTAACACTGATAATTACTCAAGATAATTTTACAAATAAAATGAATTTTTTTGTAATTGGCCTTCGACTATTAGTTGGCTTGTCAAACAAAGTTTCGTTACAAAAAAAATATTTAAAGTGCCCCTCTCAGATTACCGTAGGAGATGAGACACTGACTAGCTCAGTGGGCGGTGGGGTGAGTAAGGTCGGCTGGTAAATAAAATATTTTATAGTCACTTGGTAGCCTCGTACATTTAATGAGATAGAAACAATTATGGATTTCAGGAATATTCTTCACACACAACACTAAATTTGATTACATTAAGTTGATTCAAGTTGAATTAAATATTACTAAAATATATTTAATATTCATTAAATATTACTACTGATTGTGGTATTTCGTCCAATATCAGCAAATAAGAAAAAAAAAAGAAAGCATGTATCAGCGAGTAGCTACTTTTACCTTGATGATCACCTTGGTTTACATGCTCTACTGAGCCTCAATTACCAGTATACACATTTAAACATTATCAGTATGATTCTATGCTGCTCAAAACCAAACGAATTCATCCGTAATCAGAGCCCTGTGGATATATTGCGCTGTGGATGATGACTTCCAATACCTGGTCGCCTTCCCTACTTTAAGCGTATCATAAAACTAACTGAGATCTCTTACCTACCGAATATTTGGCTTAAAGTCACATATATCTTCGAAGTGTCAGGGAGTTCTTAATTTGCAAAACCGAATTCACTGGTGTATACAGGCATCTTCAGCTGGTACCATCGCATACATAAAGAAGATTTTCTGTTTACCTGGAAAAACGAGAAGCCCTGCAAATGAATTTTTCTCTTGAAATATACATTCGAACAACTTGTGAGATGAATTTGTATAATTTGAAAGACGGTGAAGGTGTGTGGGCTATCTTGAGTAGTAACAAGAAAAGGAATGACTGGAGTCCTAAGAAATCCCTCCCTCCCTCTTTGGAGGAGTACTTTTGCTCACCAACTACAGAGGTAGAAAAGAGGTAGAAAATAGCCAAAATTCTGCCAAATATCGGATTACGTTCGTCTTGAACTCCTCAGAGCACGCCGAATTCTCTATATTTTTTTTAATTCCTCAAAAAAAAACTTGCCTTTTGAAAGGATGAGTTTAACGTCACTTCCTGGCGCGGGGAATACAATAGATATTTGAATTATTAACATTGTGTTTGAAACTTTCCATCACATTCTCCAATTATTTTACTTTTCAATCGAATAGGATAGGTTTACCATGAAAGCGGCACAAAACGTTTTCGTGGAAAGCGGTAAATTACCACATTTACAGTATTTACGCCTTACACCTTTAGAATTTAACATTTCAATAACCAGGAGCATCCGCATTACGATTGCGAAGCGGTTACAACAGGTGTTTCATTTTGTACAAACTCGATGAAGGAACGAAGAAAGCTTTTGAAGTCAAACATAGTTCTGTGACCTATCGATAAATCACCGTGTATATGAGAGGTTGATTGGAAACGGAAAAAACAATTAAGTATTGTTGATTATTCAATATTAGAGTTTGTTTTGTATTAAGAGATATATTCTGTATTGAAAGTCTTATTCAAGATTATCCGTTATTGTGGTACGAAGATAACTACATATAGTTCTTTCAACATATCTACTTATGAATCGGTCAAGAAATTTCTAGAGGAATATTATATAGCTCTAGCATTGTCAACTCATAGTTCTTCAAAACTAAAAAGGACTTCCCCTTGTAAATCTTTCTCCTCGTCGCGAAATTATTCGTTCCCTAAGCATCCCGCATCATGATGGCCACGATTCGCAACGTGTTTGCATTTATCTATCAGGAAAGTCATGCCTCATATCTCTGTCCTGATTTTTTGAATAAAACGGCCTCAGAAAGATTTCGATTCTGCAAATCGCAACATTAATACATAATCTGTTCAAGTAGTATCTGTGAAACTAAAAATTGCGCATAATCCTTTTCTTACAAATGCGGACGGAGACATCATACGTGGTTACATAATACTACTCAGATTACTACGGTCTCAACGCCTATGTTGATTTCTAATAACCCAGGACTTTAGCTCCTACATCATTGAAATCACTCGTACAAAATAGTCAAGAATCAACATATACTTACGTCATTATCCACTTTTTCAGCCAAATCTCCGAGGGTTTTATTATCAACAGCTCTTCAAGAGTTATGCGATAAATTTGGCGAATACCACACGTTCCGAGCACTTTTAGATTCTGGTTCTGAAACATCTTTATTCTTTGGTAACGCAAAAGGTTTGCAATTGTTTGAATTTGAGTAAATATTTTTCATCTGTTAATATTCAGGGCTTGGGCGCATCGAGTAGTCTGAAAAACTTTGGCGGAAACACGCTTACTCTAAGACCTGTTGGAAAAAAGGACCTCGTTTTTTCAGTTGATGCATTGATCTTGCCAAAAATATGTGCAAATCATCCCCCTCTTATATTTCATTCCATGCTTGTAAATTTTTTTCTGAACTGTCATTAGCCAATCCAAACTTTCACAAATCAGGAGAAAACGATATTCTGCTAAGGGCCCACCCACTACTAGATGGAAGAGTATCCGGATTACAAGGACAGTTGGATGCGCTCAACACGGTTTTCGGTCATATTCTATTCGGAAAAATCGGCGTTGAAAACTCATAATAATAATAATAATAATATTTATTTCTTTGGTTGAAAAGTACAATTGAAAAAAAAATCAATGCACAATAAACAAAGAAAATGTCAATGTCAAGGTCAAAAGTAAATATAAAAAACATATAAATGTAAGTAACTACATATAACCATATTTTAAAAGTCAGTCAAAATAATATCAACAACACAGTAACACAAACAATCCAAAAGTGCCAACAAACATCCATAAGCAATAGAAGTATCAATGTAAAACAGGTCAATATAATAAAATCAACATACAATTTCTCAAGCATTCGATGATTCAAGGCAAACGATATATATTTGCTGAAGCTGAAGATCTCAGGTTAGTTGATCCGTGAACTCTTGAATGGTGTAACAAGTCCTTTGAAGCAGCATTTTTTTCAACTGACTCTTGAATACATTAATATTTGAGGAATTCTTAAGAGTTATTGGAAGCATATTGTATAATTTACACCCACTGTACTCTACACTTTTTTCATACAATGAAGTTCTATGAGCGTTTGGTAAGACCAGCTCCTTAGAACGAGTATTGTGGTTATGTTTTAGCCGAGAAGACTGAAAACTGGATTTATTTTTGTAAACGTATGCACTTGCCTCCAGTATATAAGTGCTGGCTACTATAAGAATTTTTAGCCTTTTGAAAGCATCTCTACATGAATCTCGGTACCCTAGCTTAGCTATTATTCTTACAACATATTTCTGGAGGAGAAATATTCTTTGGACAGAAGCACTCATACCCCAGTTGAGTATACCATATCGAAGGTGTGAATGGAAGTTAGCATGGTACAATGTTAAGAGTATACTAGGGCTGCAATGATTCGACATGAATCTAATAGAATAACAGCTTGTTTTCAGTTTGTTACATAATGTATCAATATGTTGATTCCACATTAATTTTTTATCTAGAACAATTCCTAGCATATTTACAGTTTCTACAGGACTAATTGATTTATCACTATTTTCATATAGTATCACATTCGATTCCCTTTGTCCTCGTCTGCTAAACAATATGGTATTGGTTTTAGATTTGTTGAGTTTCAAATTGTTTTTTTCAGCCCACATTATTATTTTATCATATATATTCTCAGCAGTTTTCTGGAGTGCATCCATGTTGTCTTCAATAATCAGAATATTTGTATCGTCAGCATAACTTGTAACAAAAGCGGAGTTGGTTTCACTTATATATGAAATTAGATCATTAGCAAATAACAAGAAAAAAAAGGGGCCTAAATTCGAACCCTGGGGAACTCCCTGCATAATATCACAATCATCGCCCATACATTGACCTATTTGCACCCTTTGTCTCCTACCTATAAGATAGGATCTTACCAAATCATGTGGTACGCCTCTAACACCTGATCTATAAAGCTTAGATAGTAACAGTTCATGGTCCACACAATCAAAAGCACGTGAGAAATCTATAAAAAGGCCCATAACACATTTTTTCTTGTCAAGGGCATTAACAATTCTCGACTGAAATTCACATAGAGCTGACTCAGTACTCTTGGATTTAGTGAAACCATGCTGTGAGGATGACAATAATTTGTTCCGTTCGTAAAACATAGTCAACTGTTTTTTTAAATTCAACTCGAACGGCTTGGAGAGACTTGACAGTAAGCTTATTGCTCTATAATTGTCTAGGTCATTCATATCACCTTTTTTGAATACTGGGCATACTGTAGCAAGCTTCAAATTTGCTGGAAAAACTCCATTTACAGAAGACAGATTTATCAAATATGTCAAGGGACGACATAGTTCAAAGCGGCAACTTTTCAGCAAGTTATTAGAAATAAAATCATGGCCAGAAGCGTTGGAATTTTTCAGTTGAGAAATGAGCTCTAATACATCACTCTCACAAACTGAGGACAGGAAAAAACTATTTGAGTTACTCGACATATTTTGTACAAGGAAATCTAGATCGCAGCACCTGTTCTCAATCAATGGTTTAGTGAAATTCTCATTGAACATATTAGCTAGTTCTTTTTCTCCAATATCATCATCCTTTTGTTTAACTGTTATTACACTATAATGTGTAGGTTTTTTTTGAATCTGGTTAATGATCTGCCAAGTAGTTTTAGATTTGTTATCAGAATTCAGAATTTTATGATCATAATACTCTTTTCTTGCACAACTTAATTTTTCTCTATATAGTTTATTGTAATATTTACTTATTTCCTTGTAGTTGTCATCCTGCTTAGCAATTGAAGTATACAAAGTTACATTATTTTTTAATTCTTTCAATTCAGGTGTCATTATATAATCATTGCCCTTTTTTGTCTTTATAGTGAATTTCCTCAATGGAAAGGAAATTTCAAAATAATACAATAGCATCTCTGAAAAAACATTGTAGGCCAAGTCTGGACAGTCTAGTGCATACATTTCCGACCAATTTTCATTTTTCAGGTAGTCCCGAAATCTTGAGATGTTTTCTTTACAGAGATCCCTGCGGTAATAAAAATTTTCTTTATGACCACTTTCTTTTATAACGTGATCTTCCATGACTAAAATTTGTGCAGAGTGATCAGATAAATGCAAGTCCTTCACTGATACTTCAAAGCGCCTATTACATTTAATGAAAAAGTTATCAATACATGTCTCGGAGGATGATGTCACTCTTGTTGGAGAATTGACACTGACTTCGATATCGAAACATGCTAACAGATCGAGAAGTTGCGAAAGATTTATACTTGTTGTCAAAAAATTCAAATTGAAATCACCTCCAACAATGATATCGACATTCTCACTATACAATTTTGTTAGCATATATTCAATAGATATAAAAACTCATGAAAATCACCTGAAGGAGGTCTATAAATACCAACTGATATGAGTTTCTGAGAAATTAATCTAATACTGCAGCATTCCATTATACCTTCTACGCAAAAGTTATTCACATCATACGGGCAGATATTCTCTTTTTTGAGATTATCATGTTTAAAAATAGCAACACCACCATGTATTGAATTCTTCCTACAAAAGGAGGAGCATATACTAAAATTATTCAGCTTCAGCACGTCAAGATGGGCCTCAGTCTGCCAGTGTTCTGTTAGCAATAGAATGTCACATTTTTGTTCAGTATCAAATATATAGTTCAACATTACAATCTTATTACTAATGCACTGAATGTTTTGGTGACAAAATGTGAGACGGTTCAGAGCATTACTCTCAGATTTCGCCAATTCATTCTTCTCAACAATATTAATTTTTGTACTCAGGGTTGGGGAGTTAACATTAACAACATTCAAATAATTACTATGAACGGAAGTTACACAAAATTTGTTACTACTAATACTGCAGTTGAGGCTATCATTTATGTGATTCCTATCGAGTCCCTGAGGTTGGCTAAAAATGATTATTACTCTCACAAAGTCTTACACTTTTCAGGACTATTTGAAAATTTTTATGAGTGGATATAATGTGTTTTATATTGTCAGCGATGCACATTTTACCGTTTTTGATCTTGGGATCAACTAAGAACTTCACACATATATTTCTTTTCAATTTAGAGTAATTTTCAATTTCTTTATACATCTGATCGATGATTTTTATATCAATCGGTTGATTCTTTTCTGCAATGATCAGAATATTCGTAAACTTGCCTACAGGAAGAATGTTCTTCAAAGCTTATTTTAAGGTATGATTATTGCTGATATTTTTTGTATTGAGCATTACTATAACATAGTCATCATGTCCATATTGATTAACAAGTGGAAATAAGTCTTTTGTTATAGTTGAAATTTCCATATTAACTTGAGTGTGCTCCTCAATCACATATTTTTCACTATTGTTAAGCATCATTCCTATTACTCTAGAGAAACTTTTTGCATATTCATCACCTATAATTAGAATTTTCTTTATTGATACCTCTTCTATAGCTGCATATACAGGTTCACTTATACTTGCATCCATTGAGCCATTATTTTCATCATTAGCTGTCCTCTTTACACTATCTTCAGAATTCACTTATATATAGTCACTTCATTCCTCTGTTCAACCTTTGATGAAATCTAGCCTAATGATATTATGAAATCGTTTTTTGAAATAGAGTCCATTCCCTCGCCAAATTTCCTGTCTGAGGATGATGAAAGATGTGAACAAATATTTTAGGAAACTCATTCGCGTGACGCCACTGGCCGTTTCATCGTACGCCTTCCTTTTAGCTGTTCAACGTTTTTTTTGGTTGGAAAAACGTTTACTCAAGAATAATATTCACAATGAACATTGTGCTGTGATGAATGGATATTTATACCTAGGTTATACGGAACCTACTCCTGAAGCAGATATTATTCCTTCAGCATCTTACTATATCCCTCAAACTTATGTTTGGAAGCCTCAAAGCATAAGCACACAACTTCGAGTCGTTTTCAATGATAGTGCTCGTCTACCGTCTTCCTAATCAGTTGTCAACCATGCATTATTTACTGGACCCAAGTTCAAAAGATATAGTAACTATTTTGCTGAGTTTCAGACAATTCGAATACTGCTTCACAGTAGACGTGAAAATGATGTTCCGTCAAATTTGGGTTCTTTTCAGCAGACTGTGATTACCAGTGCATTGTTTATAGTTCATCATCGTATCAGGACTTGAAGGATTATCGCTTACGCACTGTGGTTTTTGGTATGACGTCATCGCCTTACCTTTCATTACAGTGTCTCCTTCAGTTGGCAGATGATGAGAGAAAAACTCATCCTGCTGTCGCTGAAATTATTCGCAACTCTACAAATATCGATGACGCCATCTTCGGACCAAATTCCCTTGAAGAGGCTGCCGATTTGAAGGATGAGCTCAATTCGCTACTGAAGTGTAGTGGTGACGAAAATGGTCGAGCATCCCTTTTGAAAAATTTGACCGTTATATTTATTTGAATGAAATGTATTTGATGAGTATCGCCGGATACTGGAATTGATCAACGCAAGTTGTTTTGTTTGTACTTCAAAGAGGCGGCGGCGGCGGTGGACTCAGTGGATTGACGTAAAACGACATACGCGATGGAATACATTTATTGGGACGACCCAAACGAGCTGGTGAATCCTGGTGGTCTTCGAACAGGCGGGAAATACGCCTCATTGCATTGAAATTGTTGCCATCGTCAATTAATTGAAAGAGGCCAATGAAATACGTTCACAACATGCTTGCCCCTCATTCACATCATGAGTGTCGATGAACTCGGTCACCGTTTCGGTACCCCCTATGCAGCGGCGACCCTGGACCTCATCCATCGTACATATTCCGCCATACTCGGTGAACGTTCATAGTCATTGATTTTGGGTTCAAAAGGTTTTTGCACCCAAGAGAAGATTCACATATCTACCCATTTTTTTTTGTCCATCGATCCATTGCAGCAACATAGATATAGGGTCTGAAGTCTTATTTTTCAATACCAACGTGAACACGTTTATCGAAATGAGTTCAATTTTTAAAATTTTTCGATATGCTCGTGAGTATTAGGAAATTTGATACCCTCTGTTTTCACTTTTCAGCCCAATTCGGACACCATGAGGTAGGTACTGGACATTTCCCTGCCAGAGCTGGAAATACAGCTGAAACGATTGCACAAGTGAAACTTGCACCATCGTCATTTCTTTGACATTGATGCATGCATGTTTCTTCTCAACAGGTACCTGAAATTCGATGGAAGATAACCACACCCATTCCCAAATCCTGATTTATTGACATAAACTCGCGGAATTATTCTGATTCCTTCAAGATTTTTCTTTCAATTATTTCTTTGAACCACGCTTGAGAATCAGTTCCCTTATCGATCACTCCGTTTCAAGGGTTAAAATACTCCATTTGCACACTTTTATGATGATCAAAAAAAATTTCGAAAAATCCTCCACAGAAAGACGAATTCACTTCCAATGGCGCTCTGATTTTTTTCAGTACGTTCATTATACGACCCTTGAATGGGCTGAAACAATCGCTGAAAATTGAAGTGCATATTTGTGCTTCAATTTATAATTACCCCTGTACATACGCACTTCTGTACATATGCGCCCTTGGGAGGTGGAAATCAAGTACTCCCAGATGACTCAGATTTTAAATTTTTGCGGTCCTTCTCCCGCTGCCAAAGCCCGTCCTTCTGCCGAATTATCAAAAAAATCTTGGCAAGCTTCAACAACACAGTGCCGATATTGGAGGAATCTGACACCTGAACAGGTTTGTTTTCAAGAGACGAACATATCGTTAATTGTGAATTCTGCCCCCTGAGTTTTCGAAAGTTTCTTGAATTTTCTAATCATTCCATCACTGATTACGGATATGTCTGCCTTCATTTGGCTTTCGTCGGGAGTATGGTGCATAGTACAGCTTATCCAATTCTCGATGAATTTGAAGAGGATCGTCTTCCTGGCGTACCAGCGATTGTTCGAAAGGGAACTCGTCTAATTTTCCTCGCAGGACTGCCACTACTTGGCTGGGCAGGAATACTCCGTGCCATTAGAAGAGATCCACTACGATAGCCTCTCCGAACTTTGTTTTCACCAGACAAAGTTTCTGAATAAGGTAGGGCTTGTTTTGTTCAAGCTGCTCAACGGTCTGCTTGTATACAGTTGGGCTGGCGAATGCGTCTTTATCTGCGAGTTCCTTTCGAAATAGTGATCATCGTTTTTGAGAAGTGTCAAGTGCCTATGGGAAATGTTGACTTGCCCTCCGCCAAAATCGAACAGTCTGTATGTGTAGGTATTGGCTCACGCTGTATGAGCCGACAACTTCACCCATGTTCGAGAATATACATTTGACACACTTCATATACAAATTTTGGGACAATGAATATTCTGATTCATTTGAAAAAATTCGACCTGTGCTGTAAACCACCAATGATTCGAAACACTTCGACACGTTCATGAAATAAGAATATCGACACACGCTGTGTTTGCTGAAAGAGCATACCATTTGAAAAAAGAATAACACTTTCGCATGGATCGTTCGAAGCCGTTCGAAAAACCATCCCGAGTATGGAAGAGGTATTCAAATCTACGAATTGAAGGCACTAGCACGTAAAAAGCTTTGTTGTATAAGAGCAGTTGATTTTAATGAGAGAGAGAGAGAGAGAGAGACGAATTCTCGAAGCAAAATGATGAGCGTCGCCTACCAGCAATCGGTATGTTGTTAGGTCCTAGGAACCCCGCAGACATACTACTATCTGAATTCAATATCTTACACATACTGGTTCGTCCCCATTAGGTATATATTATACCGTGTGACACAGACTCATGGTACACCCCCGTTTTCTCCTTTGTTTTTCTAGCTATATTTTTGAAATTCGAAACATTGAATATGCTCACTGAACAGCATTCCTCGACATATCTGAAAGAGAAAACAAACTTCCAATTTTTCCGGAAATGACATCAACTTTCGATTCTTGAATGGGACACCCTGTATATTGTTACATGATCGGTTAGGGATGATCATGAGGAATCCAACGATACCAGGTTTGATGATGTTATCTCCATTGACTGCGGAGATATCGTCATTTATATTATCCATAAGCTCAACGAGTAGGAGAGAGAAACTTTTTCTGGCGGGTCGATCCAATTCTCTCTCCCACTCATTGAGCTTATGAATAAATTAAATGGCGATAATTCCGTAGTCATCGGAGATAACACCATGAAACCTGGTATCGTTGGATTCCTCATGATCATCCCTAACCGATCATGTAACAATATACAGGGTGTCCCATTCAAGAATCGAAAGTTGATGTCATTTCCGGAAAAATTGGAAGTTGTTTTTTTCTTTCAGATATGTCGAGAAATGCTGTTCAGTGAGCATATTCAATGTTCCGAATCTCAAGAATATAGCTAGAAAAACAAAGGAGAAAACGGGGGTGTACCATGAGTCTGTGTCACACGGTATATATTGGAATATTCTGATCCACAGAGTTAAGTCGCTTGTTTTCAACTTTTTATCATTCTCTAAGGTGATAAAGTTGAATATATTGGTAATTCTTGTGCACATCATAAGTGAAATTAGAATTCGGAATCTCGATTCAGATTTTCAATTCGGTGGCAGGCTGAACGGGTACCTGTAGCAATAAAAAACGCGTACACTGAAGTCATATATTCCTAATGAATATACCCATTGTTATAATCCAAGTGTTTACCAATGCTCGTAGACGCTGAGTTTGCATTATATTCCATATATAAACGCGAGAACGCATCATTGTTCGATTTTTACGTTTGATCCAGCACAGCTACCGAGCAATTGTATTCATTTTAAAAATAAACGAAATTTTTAAAAAACCAAATCGTTGCCCAGCAACTTTAATTGGCGCAGTCAGTAGGATAGTGGAAGTGTCCCTTCAACGAGAATACACGTCAGCCCAGCTGTTAGTCCGCTATTCGAAGAAACAAGAAGGAGTTGGCGACCTTTGGTGAATACAAGCTGATCATCCGAAGTCCCCTAGAGCTGCTACGTCGTACCATCACGGTGAGTCGAGTATCCTCTTTGTACTTCCTGAATTTGTTTACCATAAACATTTCAAAGGAGTTTAGGTTAAGGAAAAACGAACAGAAAGAAAAACAGAGTGATACAGATCACTCAAACCAAAGTTTTTGTGTGATACAGATCAACAAAAACAGAAACAAATCAAGTACAAACAAACCAAGTAGAGTAGAGTAAAATACCAAGTTTCAAAGTGAATTCTTGAGTGATTTTACAAGTAGATTTAAGAAAAAACCAAGTAGATTTAGAAAATAGTTAATCCCTATTTATTTTATGACCGATATTGACAATTTGATTGAATCTTTTTCATCATTGAACGTCTCAAACATGGCCCAAGAGATAAATTACACATTGTTCAAAATTTATTCAGATACCATTCCTACTTTTGATGGATCCTCTGAAAACCTTGAAATTTTTATAAATGCTGTTGATAAATTTCATACTAGATATCATGGTAATGATCAAATTCTCAACCAATGTATTGTAAGCATAATTTTGAGTAAATTAAAAGATAGAGCACAATTATTGATTAGTTCACGAACAGAATTGAATACGTGGCTATTAATTAAAAATGAATTAAGAAACACTTTTGGTGACAGATTAAATCTTGATAATTTAGAACAAAAACTTTTTACTTTGATACCTAATAAAAATGAACATATGCTAGATTTTGGAAAACGAATTCAAGTCTTACGCAGTAAACTGATTTTCAAAATTAATTTAGATCCTGATATGGATCAACCAACAAAAAGAATTCATATTAGACAATATGAATCGCAATCATTGAAAGTATTTTTACGAAATTTAAACATTCGACTTCAAGATAAAATCTTAGTTCAACACCCAAATTCATTAGAAGAGGCTATGAATTTAGTACTCGAAGATGAAAATTTTAGACAAATACAAAATATGACTTTACAAAACCAACAACCACAAAAGTCCCAAAGACCTTTACAACAACAATTTTACCAACAACCACAATTTATTCAACAACGCGTACAACCGCAACATTCTCAACAATATGGCATGATACAGAATCATGTACCACAATTTCAACCACAATATCAAAATGGCATGATACCGTCTCATGTAAGAAATCAATTTCCAAGTCAACCTATAGCAATAAAACCCCAAGCTATAAATCAAAAATTTCTAACTAACAAACAAGTATTTGGTCCTCCACAAAACGTCTGGAAACCAAAGAATAAACAAACTAATACACCGGTTGAACCGATGTCAACCACTTCTCGAAATCCGACAATGATTAAACCAAATAATAATATTTTCAAAAATAACCCTAATATGAAACGAAATTTCATTAGCGAGGAATTAAACAATCAAGATTCTGATATAACACCTCAGTTATATTCATATAATACACAACAATTGTTAAACCATCAAATTAGCTCGCAATTTGAAAATAATATACCCGATCAAGACGATTTTGAATTTGAAAACTTGAATACAACTTTTGATGAAGTTGATGAACAACCAACAGAACAAGACGATGAGTCAAATTTTTACAATCTGCCTCAAATGAACGAGATCACATAATAGAGTTACATTCAGCAGTAGTTAACGGGCTACCGTATATAAAAATACAAAATCCACCTATAAAACTACTTATTGACACAGGATGTCATACTTCTATGCTGAGACCCTCTATTGCAGAAAAGTATTACCCAGAACGAATTTTTAAAGAGCCTTCACAATTAAAAACATCATTAGGAGAAAAAACTATTTCCTATAAAGGACTTATTCCAGCCTTTCCTGAATTTCAGAGTAATCACATGATAGAATTTTTATTATTTCCTTTTCATGAATTCTTTGACGGTATACTAGGATTAAAAGAATTAAAACATCTCAATTTAAGAATTGATTTTAAAAACCAAATATTACAGTCAGAGTATGTTGAAATACCATTTTTTTATAGACAACCCCACGAAACACAATATACTTTTGAAATACCAGCTTTTGAAAGTATTGTACAAAAATTCCCAGTTGAAATTCAACAAGGAGAAATTCTAATTCCAAAATTACAATTTAACAATCTAGATGTTCCAGAAACAATAACTTTTGCTGAAAACTTTCGAGCAAGATTTGAAATATATAATAATACTAATAAAACTATTGCAGTAACATTATTTGAACCTTTTCCTTGTAATCCAATACATGAAGAAAATTTTGAATTTTATCACGCAGAAGACTTATTACCAAATATAAGCCCCTGTAAACAAAAGAAAATTTCAAAAAAAATTCGAACAGATCATATGAATAAAGAAGAAAGAGACGCTATATTAAAGCTATGTAATAAATATAGTGACATTTTCTATAACGAAAATAAAACGCTTAAATTCACTAATGTGATTAAACATGAAATAAAAACATCAGATGAAATTCCCATTCATACAAAATCATATAGATTCCCTCATTGTCATAAGCAAGAAGTTCAAAAACAAATTGACAAAATGTTGAAAGATGGAATTATTAGACCTTCAATATCTCCTTGGAGCTCACCAATTTGGATAGTTCCCAAAAAACTAGATGCTTCAGGAAAAAGAAAATGGAGAATTGTAGTGGATTATAGAAAAGTGAATGAAAAAACTATTGATGATAGGTACCCCATACCAAACATTGACGATATCCTTGACAAGCTAGGCAAATGTCAATATTTTTCAACTTTAGACTTAGCATCTGGATTTCATCAGATTGAAATGAATCCAAATTCAATTCAAAAAACAGCTTTTAATGTTGAAAATGGACATTACGAATACCTTCGTATGCCCTTTGGTTTAAAAAATGCTCCAGCAACATTCCAGAGAGTAATGGATTATGTTTTACGCGATTTACAAAATAAAATCTGTCTTGTATACATTGACGACATTATAATTTTTTCTACATCTCTTCAAGAACATATTTGCAATCTAAATAAAGTTTTTAAAAGACTACGAGACGCAAAACTAACTATTCAGCTAGATAAATCTGAATTTTTAAGAAAAAATGTTGAATTTTTAGGACATATAATAACTCCGGAAGGAATAAAACCAAATCCTAATAAAATAAAAGCAATAAAAAATTTTCCTTTACCATCAACAGCTAAGGAAATTAAATCTTTCCTAGGAATGTTAGGATATTACAGAAAATTTATAAAAAACTTTGCAGATATAACCAAACCTTTCACTAAATGTTTGAAAAAAGGAGAAAAAATTATACACACTGACGAATTTATTAAAACTTTTGAAAAATGTAAAGATCTTTTAAGTAATGAACCAATTTTGCAATTTCCCGATTTTTCAAAACCATTTATATTAACAACAGATGCTTCAAATATAGCTATTGGTGCTGTCCTTTCACAAGGAACCCTAGGCAATGATAGACCCATCGCCTATGCTTCACGAACTTTAAATAGTTCAGAACAAAATTATTCAACAATTGAAAAAGAACTTTTAGCAATTGTTAATTTTACAAAATACTTTAGACCTTACTTATTCGGACGTAAGTTTTCCCTGATAACAGATCATAAACCACTTGAATGGTTATTTAACTTAAAAGACCCAAGTTCAAGACTTGTAAGATGGCGACTTCGATTAGAAGAATTCGATTATAAAATCCTATATCGAAAAGGAAAACAAAATAAAGTTGCAGACGCTTTATCTCGAATAGAAATCAATCCTATTGAAACTCAATCACTTGCAGTCAACATTGACCCACAAGAACGTAGAATTGAAGACGACTTCCCTGAATTATTTGACCCAACTTATGAAATTCCTCAACTCTCAGAAAGTGATCTAAATGATCTAGATGATATAAACGAACTCATTAAAAAGGAAACAGAAAAAGAAACAAAAGCAGAGAAAAAGAAAATAAATATCATTTCGGACATTCAAATTCGTCCACCTACAAAAAAGAAAAAAGATGAAGAATCTTTAGAGACTGAACACTCAAGTGCAGAAAATCCAGTTCTTGAAATACCGATTTCAGAACAAGAATTAAATAAATTTCAAAATCAGATTTTCCTTCGTTGTAGCCGAGATGCTATTACACCACGAGTAACAATACAGAAAATATTCGATAAAACTAGACTTAATATAGTTTTACCCTACCAAAATTTCCAACAAAACTTGGTAGATACAATAAAAAACTATTTAAAACCAAAACATACATATGGCATACTAATTCAAGAGGAATTACAAACAATTGTAGTTTCAACTATTCAAAATTACTTCAAAAATTCTGCATTTAAATTAATCCAAAGTAATATTTTACTTAAAGATATCATAAATAAAGAAGAACAACAAGAGAAAATAAAATATCATCATGAAACAAAAACCATACATAGAGGAATTAATGAAACGAAATTAGCCCTCTCTAGAAAATATTATTGGCCTAATATGATTACTGATATACGTGATTATATCAATACATGTGAAGATTGTCAAAAGTCTAAATATGAAAGACACCCATATGAAATAAAATTCAAACCAACACCTATTGGAGAATATCCTTTCGAACATATTTATATGGATATACTTTCAATAAATAAAACTGAATTCCTAACATTGATTGACAGTTTTTCACGTTTCGCTCAAGCATACCCTATTCAACCTAATGCATTGAATATTATTGATGGAATTTTAATATTCTTTTCACATTACGGAATACCTTCAAAAATCACATGCGACTCAGGCAGTGAATTCAAAAATAAAATTGTTGAAGATTTTTGTGAAAAACATAACATAAAATTACATTATGTAACACCCAAAAATCCTAATAGTAATAGTCCCATTGAAAGACTTCATTCGACATTACTAGAAGAAATCAGAATATTAAAACAAGAATTTCCACAGAGATCAATATCATCTCACATGGTATATGCAATTTTAGGGTATAATAACACAATTCATTCTGCAACTAAATACACACCATTTCAAATAATAAAAGGAAATTTAAATCAAGGAAACCCACTTGATATAACCACAGAAAAAATAATGACTGACTATCTAGAAAAACATGACAGAAATATAAAAATAATAAATGACATGATAAAACTAAATAACGAGAAAGCCAAAGCATCTCTAGAGAAAGTTAACATAGAAAGGAAAGAACCCCCTGAAATCAAACTTGACCAACAAGTCTATTTGTATGACAAACAGAGAAGTAAAACAACACCCCTTTATAGAGCTGTTGAACCAATAGAAAATGAGGATATTAAATTAAAAACTCGTAAAGCAACCTATCATAAACAACAACTGAAACCTCAACGAATTGTTTCAGATGCTACTACAAATGATACTCCTGATAGGCATTATATTGACAGAAGGACAACAAATCAAGTTGAAGACTCTGACTAACCCAATTCTTCCTTTTTCCCTTGGACAAGCAAGAATTACCTTCAACAAACATACTTTCATCAAATTTTTAGACTTGACAAAATTTGATAAACCTATACAACACATTAGAGACAACTCAAAAACAATTGAAAATCTAGTCTCTATTAAAGACGAATTATATCCTCAACTTCAACATATGCATGAACATTTGGACTATCTCCTTGAACAAATTATGAATAAACTCAATAATATCAAACCTCAAACATATAAAAAACATAAAAGAGGACTCATAAATGTAGGAGGTAGAATTCACAAATGGCTGTTTGGCACTTTAGATGATGAAGACGGTGAAAGATACGATAATGCTCTTGCAACACTGTCCGAAAATCAAAACAATTTACATCATGATTTGAAAAATTATTTATCTATAACTCAAGATTTCATGAATGAAACAGTCAAAAATTTAAAGAAAATATCAAGCAATCAAAAATTGATTCAAAAACAAATTAAAAGTATTGTTCAAAGCTTGAATAAGTATACATTATTTCTACGATTACAAAATTCACTAGATACAATGATTATTGATAGTCAAAACATGCTATCTCTCTTAAATAATATCGAAGATTCAATATTATTCGCTGAACTCAATATAGTTCATAGTACTATATTATCAATTGATGAATTAGAAAAGTTAACAAAAATAATGTTTTCTCTATACAAAAATGGATTACCAATTTTCGAAAATACTCAATCATATTATAAATTATTAAAAACAGAAATTCGTTACAGTAATGAAAGAATTCTGTTCATTGTTCATTTTCCGATACTCCAGGAAAACGTTTATGAGATTTTCCATCTCTATCCTATCCCTATATCCAATAAAACCATTCTACCCTTGAAACCTTATATAATATTGAACTCGACATATCACCATTATGCTGATGAAACCTGCATCAGAATTGAAAATAGTTGTATCCAGTTCATCGAAAATCAAATTTCAAATAACGACTGTATTCCTGAAATTCTCATGGGACAACGTTCTATCAAATGCCAAACAACAGACATCCAAATTCAACAAGACATCGTTGAACCAATCACCAATGCATATCTCATTGCTATACCATTCAAGCAAATTTATATTGAAAAAGTTTGCCAAGAGAATGGTTACGAGGAAATCAATCAACCGAAACTTATATACATCCCTTATCATTGCAAAGTGAAAATTAATGGCGATGTATATAGTAATGACGCCCCTACCATTGAAGAAACACCGCTTCAACTACCACACCTAGACACCCTCGAGGCACCCTCAAGAGGAAGTCTACCCCTGTATACTCTAGGAAAAATCAACCTAGACGACCTGAGCCATCTCCAAAAGATAGCCGAAAAGACGCAACTACATAGCCTACGACGACCAGAAGAAAATAATTCTTCACATTATATTTTATATTCAATATGTATAATCTTTATTGTTCTCTTATTACTGTTTATTTTCAGACGACAGATATTCAAGTCAATAAGATTATTTTCAACTCGATATTCAACTCGAGATAATGACATTCAATTAGAACCAAATCGTTGTTCTGAAAATAACACAGACGTATTATTTTCATCTTAAGGATGGAGGAGTCATATATTCCTAATGAATATACCCATTGTTATAATCCAAGTGTTTACCAATGCTCGTAGACGCTGAGTTTGCATTATATTCCATATATAAACGCGAGAACGCATCATTGTTCGATTTTTACGTTTGATCCAGCACAGCTACCGAGCAATTGTATTCATTTTAAAAATAAACGAAATTTTTAAAAAACCAAATCGTTGCCCAGCAACTTTAATTCTGATAAACACTTTTTTACGACAGTAATTACTCGTATACTTGCTCATTTGCTGCGTTTTTTTTTGTTTTCATTTTTTCAATACAATGTCATCAACTCCAGATAGAATTTTAAAGGCTAAAGCATTGCGTAATAGTTTTCTATTAATCAACTGGGTCTCATTATAGACGAAGCAGTTCTCGCAAAAACTGACCCTTCTCATCACAATGCTTTCGAAGTAAAATACAGGAGTATGTCAAAAATAAAAAAAAATTTTGAGAAACACCATAATAATATATTGGCTTTAGTTGCTGATGACAACACTCAGTGGAAGGTTGAAGAAAAATTTAGTCTTGATTTTTGTTAAAGATATGACGAAGTGTCTTCAATATTTTATGAACTTTTTGAGCTTCCTTTGGAATACAACTATACCCGGACTGAGTACTGTACCAACCAGCCTAGGCCAATCAGATTATAACATGTTACCCAAGATAAGGTTACCAATATTTTCTGGAGATTTCAAAGATTTTCAAACTTTCTTACAAACATATAATTATAATAATA
>JAVJAQ010000763.1:0-134467 GCA_032362365.1 Zygogramma bicolorata
GTTGTTTTTCACATTTAGGTACTTTATATACCACCCCAAGTGAGTCACAGAGATTTAGATGATTTTCTACAAAATCTCGAAACACTTATAATATCACAGTCAAATGTCCTTGCTGATCTCAATATACCCCATTTTATTGATAGCAATCTACAAGATCCAAAAACACATACTGTTTCAAATTTTATTGAAATTTTGAACATGGTTCAGTTGAACAAGGTTCTGAATAAGAACAACAGAATTCTAGACCTAATCATATCTGACTACCAAACATGTTTGGTACGTCATGAATGTAATCCACTAGTCAAGAAAGATTAATATCATCCTGCATTAATTGTTTGTATACCAATAAATCACTATGTAAACCAAAAGTTTACAACCAAATCGAATCCTGAAATCAAATCTTATAATTTTAGAAAAGCCAACTTTGTGGGATTGTATAATGAACTGATGTTGACTAACTGGCAATTTTTTAATAATGCGCATAATATTAATATTATGTGTGACTTGCTTTATAACAAAATATTTTCCATATTTGATACTTTCATACCCAAATACAAACAAAATAAGCGTAAATATCCAACTTGGTACACATCACGAATAATAAAATGTCTAAATGTTAAAGATTACTACTATAGAAAGTTCAGAATTACAAAGGTTGATCATTACTATCAAGAATTATCCAGGATAAGAAAATACATAAAAAATTCAATTCGAGAGGCATACCAAAATTATCTAACAGTAGTTCAAAATAATGTTTGCAACGATCCAAAAAACTTTTGGTCTTACGTACATAATAAGAAGGGAAATACTAGAATTCCATCCAAAATGTCATTTAGAGACACAGAGTACAACGATCCCCAATCTTGTGTTGATGGTTTTGCAGAATTCTTTTCCAGTATATTCAATCCAAAGCATACTAGTGAAAACATATCTGAGGCTACATCCAATAACTCTTGCATTAACATTAGTGAGTTCTCTGAAACAGAAATTTTCTCTGTATTACGAAACCTGCCTAATAAAATGACAGCCGGTCATGATCAAATACCTTGTTTCTTGGTCCGAGATTGTGCCCACGTCTTTGTCGCTCCGCTTTATATTGTATTCAATGCTGTACTCAAACAATCCGTTTTTCCGGAATGCTGGAAGCTTGTGAGAGTGTGTCCGATCTTGGAATCTGGATCTGCCTCAAACGTCGAAAATTACAGGCCCGTATCAATATTGTGTAACTTTGCTAAGGCATTCGAGAGGTTAGTATACAACCGGACTATGCCAGGAATCCGGCCGCTTGTCTCAACATGCCAACATGGATTTATTGATAAAAGATCAACTATGTCTAATCTAGCTGTATTAAATCACTATTTATGTAAATCACTAGGTAGTCGAGAACAAGTTGATGTTGTCTATACTGACTTCTCGAAGGCTTTCGGTAAGGTAGATCATTCCATACTACTCCATAAGCTTTCGGTATCTGGATTTAGCAATTCTCTTCTGTCACTTGTTTCTTCGTACTTGGAGAATAGGCAGCAATTCGTAGCATATAATGGATATGGGTCTAATAATTATATTGCTACATCTGGAGTACCTCAGGGTTCCAATTCGGGCCCATTTTTATTTTCAATATTTATTAATGACCTATGTAATGAGATTCGTTGTAATTGCTTATGTTTTGCTGATGATCTCAAAATTTTCACTACAATATCATCTATGGAGGATTGCATTTTTTGCAGTCCCAAATAGATGTTATTCAAGAATGGTGCAATAACAACAAATTACAATTGTTCTAAAATTGTACTAAAATTGTTCGTTTTCGTTAACCATCTGACGAACGTCAACCCTCAGAAGTCGAAACTTGTGCGAGCAATGGATCAACGTTGAATTGAATCCCACAAAATGTAAAGTTTGCTCATACACTCGTAATCACGAAACAATTTTATATTTCTATAAAATTAACAACTCAACAATTGCACATGTTGATTCCATTCGAGATCTAGGGGTCACATATGATAACAAGCTCAGTTTTTCTGGTCATATCGAAAATAACTGCAAGAGTGCAAAAAAATGCTAGGTTTCTTGATTAGAAATTCAAAGTCCTTTACAAATGAGACAGCTCTGAAAACATTGTATTTTTCGCTGGTAAGAAGTAAGTTGGAGAATTGAACTGGTGCAGTTCATTACTTTTACTATACCGAGACTGAATGCCAGATATAAAGCAACATTCCACCTAACTACGCCAAGTACTAGTATTCTCACCAAGTGTCCCATATACATTATGTGCTCTAACTTCAACGAAATTGGATCAACCTGTGAAATCTTTGGCATTTCGTTCTCAGAATTCATGACACATATTCGTAATCTAGAAGACACTACGATAAACTTAGTTTAAGATATCGCAAGGTTTTCGGGCTTGAGGGCCGTGTATTGGAATTTTTAATTCCGGAGCTTTCGGCTACATCTGCGGCAGCCATCTTCAGCGGCGTAGTCGTAGGTCAACTCTCCTGTGCGAGTCTACATAGTAGACTCGCACAGGAGAGTTGACCTACGACTACGCCGCTGAAGATGGCTGCCGCAGATGTAGCCGAAAGCTCCGGAATTAAAAATTCCAATACACGGCCCTCAAGCCCGAAAACCTTGCGATATTACAACACCGGCCGTGAAAGCCTACATTCTTTCATTAGTTTAAGATCTTTTCGTTCCACATTTGATTTGATCATTTTTGTATCGAAATACATTGCTTTGGAAATAATTAAGTTGTCCTAGAATTGGATGTATATCTGTTGGCAATAAAAGTATATTTATTTATTTATTTAATATTTAACTTTCACACCAAAGGTTCCAAACTCATCGTTTATTTGTTATTTTACATAACACATAATGGTCTATTTGATCAAAGGCTTTTTGAAAGTCTTAATGAATAACATCGACTTGTTTTTGTTTGTCCAGGTAAGTACTGAGATATTGATTCAAACATGCAAGATTCGTCATACATGATCTGTGTTGTACGAAAGCATGCTGAGTAGAAGAAATGACTTTTTGAACATAAAGTACATAACATTTTGCACACATATCTCGAAGAGTTCAGATAAGTTACATAAAATTAAAATTGCCCTGTAGATTGCAATATCGCTAGAGTCACCTTTTTTCAATATCGGACAAATTCGTGCGGTCTTCCCCTGCTCAGGAAAGGCACAAGTTAAAATCAAGTTGAATATGTTCATCAGAGGCATACAGAGAATGTCGGTACAGTCGTTTACCACAAGACTAGGAATACCATCCACGCCTGCGGTTAGTTTGTTTTTTAATTTTTTTGAAGCAGCTACAATATCGGTATTGGAGAAGGTAGGGTTGTTCAAAATATCTAATTATGGGAATCTTCACGGGGCAAGTTCTCGTCAGAAACCAAGTAAACACTCCTGAAGTACTCTGCGAATCCATTGACAATATCCCCGGGCTTGTCGAACACCGCATCACCAAGTTCCGTGATACCTGGAATACGCGACTGCCCTTTTTTACTGTGTATTAATGACCAAAAATTTGAGCTGTCAGATAAAATATTGTTTTCAGCTGTATTTATAAATTTATATGATCATTTATATTTGCTTTATATCTGGCATTCAGTCTCGGTATAGTAAAAGTAATGAACTGCACTAGTTCAATTGAGTCCACTGAATTATGTCTTAGCTTATTCGCTGTGTGCGTTACATGACGCGACATCTGGTGGTACAAATGTGGCAAAGTTCTGTGCTACGTGACACGGGGAGTGTATGGGGAACGAATAAAAATTCAAGAATAGTTGTTAATTTTAGTGTAAAATAATCAGTTCTGAAGACAAGACGTTTTCATATGAGAATATTTATCGAGTCTACAGAAAAAAAAGTAAGTTCGACATTCAATTTTGTGTGTATTTAGCATAATTAGGCATTCCAGATCACGTGATGTCTGGGTGGCTAACACAAGTTTTAACCAATCACACACTCGTTTGCAGAAAACAAACGATAGTTTTTGGGGGGCAGATGGCGCCGTATTGGTTCATTTCGGTTCATTTGACATTTTTGACAAGTATCTGGAATGCCCAATACTAAAATTCTGTAGGTTATGAAAACGTAAACATGAGAATGCCATAATGACAATAATAGCATTATGAAATTGACAGATTCGATATTTGAATCATGTAGTTTAACTGAAATTACTTGGGCATGAATGAAGTGTAAGAATGATTCATTTTTTCAATTTTGAAATTGATAGATGTACTGAAATTAAGTCATTATATATATATTTTTCAGTTTCATAAGTGCAATATGGACATGATTATTAGAACCGGCTTCGAGAAAATAACGCACTCGATCCTATTCCAACCAGCTACAGAACCGAAAGGCAAAGCTTTAGTTTAAGCTGGCCATGTGGTACATGTCGAAGAGTTCAGAAAGAACGGGCGAAGCCATATGATTCGTGATATTGTTGTTCGATGTACTGAAAAAATTGCACTTATGGCAGAGAACGTCAATCACTTTTCATTTTGAACAGAAAAATTAGCAATCTCCTTTCTTTTGAAATCTTAATTATTTCTGTAATGTCAACTTTTTCCATTAAGAAATGAAAATGGTCAAATGTTACACCAGCAAGGGCTGTAAGTTGTTCATCGTTTGTAACTGATCCGTGAAAATGGATTCCATTATCCTTACTATTATCCATCGCTGAATCAGTGCCCACTGCCTTGTCCAAAGTTATGATTTGCTCTGAGGAACATCCTGTATTTTTGAATTTTTTTGTACTATTGATGATAACTGGACCTGTCGGTTCACTAATTTCGGTTTGGAATTCAGCGTCGCAAGTACTGCCTCCATAAATATATCTGTTGCAATTAAAAGTTTTCTCGGACTTATCACAAAGCACGAAAATATCTGCTTGACACCCTTGATCGCAATTATCACTTGCATTTGATATCGATGCGTTTGATATCGTAATATCACTTGGATCCGTATTGATCGAGCGATCCATTGAACTTCGAACAATTCTCGAACTCGATTGATTTTGCTTGCGCCGCTCCATGAACCGTTCATGTCTAGAATCAATTTGATAAATGTTATAGCTAATTTAAAACTAAATCCAATATAGCTGGTTCATTAACATTTATAGTATGCAGTATTTAATTTATTACCTTTTGACAGCTGAATTTTCAATCATATTTCTTTTCATATCAGTCGAAGAAAATTTGGATGGAATGTAGCTTGCACTCATTTCCTCTTCGCTCTTTTTATTTCCAAAAAAATGAGCACTGCAAATGAGAGTAGTGGGTTTGGGATTCCCATTTGACTCGAAACCACTGAAAGTAATTTATTATTTATACGAATATAATCTATTATACTATTTTTTCTGCATCATATAATATTAGAAAAAGTTAGGTTAAGATACTTATTTGTGTCTTCTTACGGCGTCAATCCACTTTCTCCTTTGAACTAATTTATGTTTAGCTGTTGGAAAACAGTAAAACTTTATATTCACAATTTTTCGAATTAATCGCACAATTTTTAACACAGCATCTGTGATAACCCATTATATTAAATGTATATAATATGCGATTTTGACGTATTCCACGTGTATATTTGTCCGTAGTAGCTCAGTGAAGTGCCACATTTCTCCACCCCGCGCGCACGATTGTTCGGCAGTTCTCCCACTATTCTGTTGCACACAGCGAATACAGAATTTGAAGACTATTAATTATACGACGTTTTTCCAGCGAAATAACATTAAAGCGAGTTAGAAGCGTTCGGTGATCGTATCCGCGTTCGGGATAAAAGCCATATATTCTGAAATTCAGATATTTTAAAAAACGCCTCTGTATGGCTTCCAGTACTAGTTTGTTGCATTCATAAATAGGAAACCAGATAATTGCACAGTACCCCAACTTACTTCTTACCAGCGAAAAATACAATGTTTTCAGAGCTGTCTCATTTGTAAAGGACTTTGTATTTCTAATCAAGAAACCTAGCATTTTTTTGCACTCTTGCAGTTATTTTCGATATGACCAGAAAAACTGAGCTTGTTATCATATGTGACACCTAGATCTCGAATGGAATCAACATGTGCAATTGTTGAGTTGTTAATTTTATAGAAATATAAAATTGTTTCGTGATTACGAGTGTATGAGCAAACTTTACATTTTGTGGGATTCAATTGTAATTTGTTGTTATTGCACCATTCTTGAATAACATCTATTTGAGACTGCAAAAAATGCAATCCTCCATAGATGATATTGTAGTGAAAATTTTGAGATCATCAGCAAAACATAAGCAATTACAACGAATCTCATTACATAGGTCATTAATAAATATTGAAAATAAAAATGGGCCCGAATCGGAACCCTGAGGTACTCCAGATGTAGCAATATAATTATCAGACCCATATCCATTATATGCTACGAATTGCTGCCTATTCTCCAAGTACGAAGAAACAAGTGACAGAAGAGAATTGCTAAATCCAGATACCGAAAGCTTATGGAGTAGTATGGAATGATCTACCTTACCGAAAGCCTTCGAGAAGTCAGTATAGACAACATCAACTTGTTCTCGACTACCTAGTGATTTACATAAATAGTGATTTAATACAGCTAGATTAGACATAGTTGATCTTTCATCAATAAATCCATGTTGGCATGTTGAGACAAGCGGCCGGATTCCTGGCATAGTCCGGTTGTATACTAACCTCTCGAATGCCTTAGCAAAGTTACACAATATTGATACGGGCCTGTAATTTTCGACGTTTGAGGCAGATCCAGATTCCAAGATCGGACACACTCTCACAAGCTTCCAGCATTCCGGAAAAACGGATTGTTTGAGTACAGCATTGAATACAATATAAAGCGGAGCGACAAAGACGTGGGCACAATCTCGGACCAAGAAACAAGGTATTTGATCATGACCGGCTGTCATTTTATTAGGCAGGTTTCGTAATACAGAGAGAATTTCTGTTTCAGAGAACTCACTAATGTTAATGCAAGAGTTATTGGATGTAGCCTCAGATATGTTTTCACTAGTATGCTTTGGATTGAATATACTGGAAAAGAATTCTGCAAAACCATCAACACAAGATTGGGGATCGTTGTACTCTGTGTCTCTAAATGACATTTTGGATGGAATTCTAGTATTTCCCTTCTTATTATGTACGTAAGACCAAAAGTTTTTTGGATCGTTGCAAACATTATTTTGAACTACTGTTAGATAATTTTGGTATGCCTCTCGAATTAAATTTTTTATGTATTTTCTTATCCTGGATAACTCTTGATAGTAATGATCAACCTTTGTAATTCTGAACTTTCTATAGTAGTAATCTTTAACATTTAGACATTTTATTATTCGTGATGTGTACCAAGTTGGATATTTACGCTTATTTTGTTTGTATTTGGGTATGAAAGTATCAAATATGGAAAATATTTTGTTATAAAGCAGGTCACACATATTATTAATATTATGCGCATTATTAAAAAATTGCCAGTTAGTCAACATCAGTTCATTATACAATCCCACAAAGTTGGCTTTTCTAAAATTATAAGATTTGATTTCAGGATTCGATTTGGTTGTAAACTTTTGGTTTACATAGTGATATATTGGTATACAAACAATTAATGCAGGATGATATGAATCTTTCTTGACTAGTGGATTACATTCATGACGTACCAAACATGTTTGGTAGTCAGATATAATTAGGTCTAGAATTCTGTTGTTCTTATTCAGAACCTTGTTCAACTGAACCATGTTCAAAATTTCAATAAAATTTGAAACAGTATGTGTTTTTGGATCTTGTAGATTGCTATCAATAAAATGGGGTATATTGAGATCAGCAAGGACATTTGACTGTGATATTATAAGTGTTTCGAGATTTTGTAGAAAATCATCTAAATCTCTGTGACTCACTTGGGGTGGTATATAAAGTACCTAAATGTGAAAAACAACATTTTTATTGATCCATTTGCATCCTACTATATCAATAATGGGATTTATGTTGCTTAACTGTGATAAATCAATATTCTGTACTGTATTGAATGATATCTTAGCTGCTAACAGAACTCCTCCACCTCTAGTCAAATGTGTTAGAGCCAGATTTCGGTCACTACGATACACTGAATAATTAGATGGAAAGAGTTCAGAATTAAAAGTGTCAGGCGTAATCCACGTTTCACTCAGCCCAATGAAATCGTAATCTCCCTCTAAAACACTCGGATAGAATTCGAGAAGTTTGGAGTTGAGTCCCCTTGTGTTTTGATAATAAACTCGATAGTCTTCAACATTTCTGTTGGGCGAAACTAGTTTAACGACGATACGATTTTTGGAGTTCCTTTTATATATTTGATTGTGATATTCTGTTCTTCTCTGGCAATCCGTTGATTCAGTTCATTTCTTGTTTCTCTGTAGTATTGCACCTGGCGAGGTGTTCGATCATAAGAAAGTCCGATCCCCTCAAAATCTTGATAATTTCGCAAGTTTCTTGCCTTTTTGATAATTTCACGAACAACTTTTTCATCTCCAAGCATCAGTTTGATAGGTCTTGGTCTTGATTTACTCGGATCATATTTTCCTAGTCTGACTGTTTTTTCAACGACACAGTTATTCATATTCAAATTCAAAAATGAAATGGCTTTCCCAACAATATCTTTGTCTGAAGCTTGCCTTTCTTCCAACGTAGCATCACGATTTTCTTCCACTCCAAACACTATTAAATTTCCTTTTCTAGCTTGTCTCTCTTCTATTTCACATATTATTTCTTCAATATTCGGCTCTATTTTGACATCGTTAGAGTGTTGTGCTATTTTATCTTTAAGTTCTTCGATTTCCTTCTTGAATGAAAGTAGTAATGATTTCAGTTCTTTCATATCGTTTCACATTCCAGTTCAATTTGTGCAGGTCCAACTTACATTCTTCTTAATTTTGATGGTTCTAACTTCAGCTGTAGTGAGATCAACACAGTGATGAAAGTATGAGTGATGACAAATAGAACAGACAACCATTTTGTGCTCATCTGCTACTTTATCGCAACACGTACAGTCAATTCCAGTCATTATGGTGGTTTTATTGAATCTTTGGCAGCTTGGCAACGGTGTCAGCGAATCTAGCACAATTTATTAGGAATGATGGGTTGAAGACCCTTGAAATGCACCAAAAAACAATGTACCAATATTTGGCTGTATCGGAACTAACCTTCTATTATTGTTCAGTATTAGTCCAATATTTATTTATATTCAATTCTCGAATAAACTGATGAATTTCAACACAATAAGAAAAACACTACTTCCACTGTTGCAACAATGAACAATGTTGCAAGTTGAAACTTTTCCAAGAGATCAATTACCCTAACACAAAACTGATATTTTTGACTCGACGCGCGTTTCGCTAACAAGGTTAGCATCTTCAGGAGATGAAAATTGATACTCATATCAATATCGTTCATAACTGGTATGGAAATCTCAAACCACTGCCAGACAAAATGAATTTGCCACACTCTCATACTTTGAGCGAAGATATTTTGAGTGCCATTCACAAAATTCTTACAAATGCACAAACAGAATTAGAGTGTTGTACGTGTGGGATATCGCATGGTCACAAAAAAATCCCCTCTGTAGGTTAGAAGTTCCAACTTTTCTGGAAATTCAGGCAATGGATGTTGAAGACAGAAAATTTGAGCGAGGACAATCTCCGAGTATTTCCAGAGTCATGGCAGTTGTTTATGATTCTTCTCTCGTATATGCAAAGAAGATCATCGCTTACCTGGCCTTTGTGTTATTCGCTGATGCTTCGCAAGTCCATTTTAGAACAGGAGGACGAAGAGAATGGTCGTCTTATCCGTTGCTGTGAGAAAACTTTCAATAATAAGACGCGGGGGACGAGAAGTATTGGGAATCCCGAAGCAAGTAAAATTTTACATTTACATGAAATGGATAATTTTATAACATATTTTAAGATGAGAGAAGAAATGAGACTCAATTCTGACTTGTATGGCAAAAAATTGGTACATGAAATGTCCCAATTCCAAAGTTGTCTATATCATATAGAACTTTGTAACTGTATAATCGTTGAAACAAAAATTACTTGATCGATACGCGTGACTTTGATACTGCGCCAATTTACTATCGACGGCATAAAACTTTATTTTCGAGAAATATTCATTCAGTCGTAAGTGAAGTCGAGAAGATCTCTGCTCCCATGAGAACTATCTATTCCGCATCCCGAATAGGGTTGTGGTAAGCTGAGTCAGCGGGATCCCCTATAGTTGGTGACATAATTCATGCCAATAATATTTCACTTATACCGGCTGTGTCACGAGGATTCCGGCATATAAGCATTGCTTGGATTCCTCAATGAAATATGCTGTGCTGTACTAAGGAAAACAGCTGATGAAAAAGTAAGTTTTTGAAGCAGCTACAATATCGGTATTGGAGAAGGTAGGGTTGTTCAAAATATCTAATTATGGAAATTTTCACGAGGCAAGTTCTCGTCAGAAACCAAGTAAACACTCCTGAAGTACTCTGCGAATCCATTGACAATATCCCCGGGCTTGTCGAACACCGCATCACCAAGTTCCATGATACCTGGAATACGCGACTGCCCTTTTTTACTGTGTATTAATGACCAAAAATTTGAGCTGTCAGATAAAATATTGTTTTCAGCTGTATTTATAAATTTATATGAGCATTTATGATGATATGCTGGATTCATTTTAGTTTTGACAGTTTTTCTCAGATCCGAATATTTATTCTGATAGAAAGCTGTTTTGTATTTCTTGAAGATTTTATAAACTCATTCTGTTTTTTAATATGTTTAATTATATCGGCATCGAACCATAGGGGAAATTTACGTGTTTTACTGATCTCAGAGGAACTGTTCGAATGAAAATGCTATGTAATTTTTGATATAATAAAGCACATGCCGTGTCGATATCAGTACATTCAGAGACATCACGCCATTCGGTTGTTCGGATTAGGTCATACATAGCTGGAAAATTTGCTTTACGAAAATAAAATTGTTTATTGGCATCTGTTGTATTGAAAGCAAAGTCATTGATGTGAGGAGTACGATAGTTCAACGTAATAGAAAGTGCAGGATGATGAGCGTCTATGTCAACAAAAGGTTGATCACATTTCGAGACGATACAATCTTCACAGTTGGTTATAAGTAGATCCAGTTTGCTATTATCAATATTCGTTATCGAGTTGTACTGTTGCGATTCAGTTGCTTGCATGAAATCAAGAATGTATTGAAATTTAGTGTCATTTAAATCTACATCACACTCTCTGGGATATTGAAATCACCAACTGATAAGTTACACAATCTGAACTCTCCAGAAAATCGAACAATGTTTCGTAGTGAATATTAGAGAAATTAGGGGGTGTATAAACTATAATGATACTCGAAGTGAAGAACCAATTTGGAGCCAACGATTTCAACTTCAGGGAGTGCGTTCCTCAGACCCCAATATGAAATCGGTAGCAACCCAAAATTAACCTTGGACGCCAAGATGACACCACCTCCTTTGGTAATACTGTTGATTTCCAGATCACGATCACATCGAAATACATTATACATTGATGGGAAGATTTCTTGATTGAATACATCATCTTGAAGATTGGTCACTGAAAGGCAGACCATATTCATTCCAATACTGGAGGCAGAGTTATGATAGGCAGTTGTTTTTTATTTTAATCCTCTGACGTTCTGGTAGTACATGGAGATACAATGTGAGTTTTAGCTGGGTACCTGTTCTAGTTTAAATCAACAATTTCTGGAAATCCATCAAATCATTTGATAATTAGGTTATTTTCACCATTGTTTTTTCTTTCATTTGATTCCTGGTGAAGCTCTCTATAGTGCTGAATTTGACGAGGTGTCTTATCGAAGGATATAAAAATATGCATGGAGTTATCATTCTTCAATTTTTTTTTGAGTTTCTAATGCATGCTAATACTAAGGCTTCATTCTCTAGGGTTACTTTGATAGGTCGAGGAGTGGTTCTGTTGGCATCGTATTTTCCTAGACGCATAGGTCAAAGAGAATCTGTGTTTATATGCGGAATCACGCTCTTTATGACCCTGAACACTTCGTTTAATCCTGCAGTGAATTGATCCTCCCTGGATCTCAAGGTTTCAACATCAAATTGTTATGCTCTCGAAGGTTCGATTGTATAGAGCCCATTTGATAGAAATTCTCGTTCATAACTGGTATGGAAATCTCAAACCACTGCCAGACAAAATGAATTTGCCACACTCTCATACTTTGAGCAAAGATATTTTGAGTGCCATTCACAAAATCCTTACAAATGCACAAACAGAATTGAAATGTGTTGTACGTGTGGGATATCGCATGGTCATAAAAAAAAATCCCCTTTGCAGGGTAGGAGTTCCAACTTTTCTGGAAATTCAGGCAATGGGTGTTGAAGACAGAAAATTTGAGCGAGGACAATCTCCGAGTATTTCCAGAGTCATGGCAGTTGTTTATGATTGTTCTCTCGTATATGCAAAGAAGATCATCGCTTACCTGGCCTTCGTGTTATTCGCTGATACTTTGCAAGTCCATTTTAGAACAGGAGGACGAAGAGAATGGTCGTCTTATCCGTTGCTGTGAGAAAACTTTCAATAATAAGACGCGGGGGACAAAAAGTATTGGGAATCCCGAAGCAACTAAAATTTTACATTCACATGAAATGAATAATTTCATAACATATTTTAAGATGAGAGAAGAAATGAAACTCAATTCTGACTTGTATGACAAAAAATTGGTACATGAAATGTCCCAATTCCAAAGTTGTCCATATCATATAAAACTTTATAACTGTATAATCGTTGAAACAAAAATTACTTGATCGATACGCGTGACTTTGAGACTGCGCCAATTTACTATCATTGGCATAAAACTTTATTTTCGAGAAATATTCATTCAGTCGTAAGTGAAGTCGAGAAGATCTCTGCTTCCATGAGAATTATCTATTCCGCATCCCGAATAGGGTTGTGGTAAGCTGGGTCAGCGGAATTCCCTATAGTTGGTGACATAATTCATGCCAATAATATTTTACTAATACCGGCTTTGTCACGAGGGTTCCGGCATATAAGCATTGCTTGGATTTCTCAATGAAATATGCTGTGCTGTACTAAGAAAAACAGCTGATGAAGAAGTAACGGTTTATTTTTCAAAACTGAGTTAGGTTTGAGTTGTCGAAGAGGATTGGGGTTCCGATGGAGAAAGTGAGTATGTACCTATATCTTTGTTATACATTCGGTACTGAGATAGTATGTGGTTAGCTAAAATATTTTGTCAGGTTCGGAAAGTTCCAGAAGAGCTCGGAAAAGTTATTCCTTCCCTCGTCCTCTCAGTTATATCGAGTTGTAAATCGAAATTAAGAAAAGAAATATTGCATGTCCGCTCCACGCCTTCGTAATATATGAAGTTTAAACAATGATCGGAAGTTTTTCTGAGAGTTTTTTTAATAAATCCAACTCGAAGCATAATATCAAGAATTGACCCTGTTTTTTGAATTCTTAGTAAAACTTCGTTATCAGAATCACGTGATTTGCGTAGTACCTAATGGGGCATGGACGTTTGACTCAAGATTCCACCTATTTATTTAGTTCACCATTGCAGAGTACAAAAATATTGAAAATAGTATTACCTCAGTGGAAAGCCTAATATATGAGCGAATATTATTTTATGACTATCTTTGCTCATTCAATTCATCTTGAAATAAAACCAAAATATTGTTTTGGACTCTTATATTTTAGGGCATTATGTGCCTTCATCAATCGATTGGTTTGCACCAACGCAACTGTTCTGATGGTCTGAACTCACTCTCTACACCTGCGTTTGCTTTTTAGAGAACTACTTCGATTTCGTAACACTCGAATCGATCGCTTCTGAAATCCAATTCGCAACCCTGACTAACCAACTGGACAGCACCCTGAGCCAGCTTCAAGTTAGGATTAGGGACATACTGAAGAGGATAGGCCCGCAGATGCAGGAGGCCCTCAGGAAAGCCATGTTCCACGTGGCTTGGTCGCCAGATACGTTACCCACCAATCAGGCTGTCGCTCCTCTTTTCGATTATCTACACGGCCATCTTCAAGCGCTGAACATAGCACTGTTACCGCAAAACTTCCAAAAAGTTCTGCAAGAGGTACGAAGTATTTTCATTGATTCATTGATCCCAAAAATTATATTTTTGTTTGATATAAAAATGTCTCTATATAAAATGCTATTGCATTGCCGATGAGAGAACGATTTGATATTTGAAGCATACGGCATCATCTGACTGTGCATTTCATAACTCAAGCAATCAATTTTAGACAATAGAGGCAAGCCAGCAAGTTATTCGAGTTCTGATCTGACGATAGCAAGGTTTGTACAAGAGTTTTATTACTATGTGTGTGATGCTAATTGGAATTTCAAACAAATACAAAAGCACCACTTTGTATAAACTTCAACTGAATTGGACCATTTTGGCAACTAAACCTAATCAAGGTTGAAACGTAGACATTGTTGGAGAAATCGAAACAGCGAGTTTTTGGTGATAGATTGTTATCGCTTTCAGTATTTTTTCAGTTTTTATATGAATGTTTATATGATTGTTAATCATGAAATAAGCATATTACTTAAGTTCTGAGCATATTCTGAAATATAAAAATAAAATCACAGCACCAATTTGTCTTAGACCTCAACTAAATTCCACCACTTTAACATTTATTGAAACTTTCATCGAGAGCGTATCGCTTTCCTTGAAATCTCGGTACCTCACTGAATACAAACTCAACAAGGTGGTTCATCCTACAGAAAGTAAGGGAGGTAGTTATGCATTCAGAATATGTTGTTGAAGACCAGTACGTAGTTACTGAATCGATTTTCCGTTATATTTCCCTCCGTGATTTGCCAGCTCACTTGAATAAACTGTCAAAATTGTCAATTTTATATTTTTCCCAGTGCAATTTTTTACATATTGTTGTACGAATGAACTCATAGAGGACTTATTTTCCTACAATTTTCGTGCAAGGAGTTTATTCAACTACCAATCATTCAGAAGTTATGAGAGGGGGAATATGAGTAGTTCAACTTTGGTCGAATTTCCGCTTTCTTGCCATTTTGACCAGTAAAATTTCAAGAAATATTTATTTTGGTAAAAAAAGTAGTTATACTATCCTCAGACAAACTGATTTTTTTCAGGTAGAGACATTCTTGAAACCAAATGCACCGGACAAAAAACTAGTGGAAATTGCTACTCGAAATTCGCCACACTTTACAGAACATGACGTTATGCTTTTATGACCTAATATATCAAATATCGAAAATATCGAGGATTTTATCCTAAAGTCTAAACACACAAATACAATTGTTGTCTCTCAACCATTTAAATATGACTATAGAAGAATAAATGATGTGATTCATGAAAATAACTCAATCTTTATAAAAAGAATAGTTTAAAAAAAGCTGATTCTGTCACACTTCTTTGAATGTTTCCATATTGAGAAAATCTAACTACCATAGAAACGGTTACATTCAATAATACAGGAATATGGTTCCCGGCAAAAGCCTTCATAGAACACATTCAAATGAATATATTAGGCACAACAAAGAAATTTAAGATGCAGAAAAACTCAAAGTCGTCTCCACAATTTAATATTCGAAAGATGTCAGTACGGTGATTCAGTACATGTTTCGAACCTACATAGGTTCATCATCAGCTGAATTTACATTGAATTTACATGAATTTATCAACTAATATTATATTACTCTTCCTTTATTGTAGAATTCAATGTAAATTCAGCTGATGATGAACCTATGTAGGTTCGAAACATGTACTGAATCACCGTACTGACATCTTTCGAATATTAAATTGTGGAGACGACTTTGAGTTTTTCTGCATCTTAAATCTACTACACTCCACTTTGAGATACAATGGACTTCTACCACAGGTTGACAACAAAGAAAGCTATTGAATGGAAGACTAGTAAATTATTGGACAATTCAAATGAATACATTTGAGAAAACAAGTCTCTCAAATCATCAGAGAAGAAAAAATAACGGAATATTTTTTAGACAGTCGTCTGATTTTCCATAAATCAATAGAAAGAGCATTGTCGAGGGGAGAACATTGGATCGGGGGGAAGAAGAAAACACTTACAAGAGAAGAAGATCTGATTCTTTCATTATTGATGCTGAACATCCAGTCAATAAGAAATCAAATTGATGAACTATATTTTTGAAATGTCAAAAATGGCGCAACTTGATATTGTTCATCGAACACTGGCTGAAAACTGAGGAACCTTGCTCCATCCCAAATTACATGAATAGGTCGAATCTTATCTCACTTGCAGAAAACAGAGAGTTAAAATTTCCAGTGACTGCTCGGGTTATTCTAATATCAGATCCGGAGTACCTCAAGGCTCAGTGCTAGGTCCTATTTTGTTCTTGCTATACCTAAATGATTCGACTTGTTTATCTATCACAGGAAAATTTAGGTTCTTTGCTGAAGATACCGCCCTTATATGGCATGACAAAAATGTAGATAGCTTGAAAACAATCATAGCCCAGGATCTGAAGGATTGAAGCTTGGTGTAACACGAACTATCTCTGCTTCAATATAAATAAAACTGACATGCTAACATTCAAGTTCGAATTGAATAATATCTGTCTGAAGACACATAATGTGGAAAATAAATCATGTATAAAGTTCCTGGGTATACACATTGATAATAAAGCCAAATTCGAATTATATCACTAAAAAAAGATTAGAATCAGTCTGCTACGCAATTAAAGTGGTGTCTGTTTTTGTTAAACAAAAGGGGACCATAATGTACTTATGCAGGGCCAAAGCAAGACCACTGTACACTGCTGTTTATATCCCAAAAACGTCTTACCATAACAAGTTTTTTCATTTTGGAAACTGTCTGTTTGATTCATAACAAACAGTCTCTCACAAAATATTCAGGTATATATGAAAGTAAAAAATATATATTCAACAACAGGAATATTTAAAAAAATTGAAAAATCTAAAGCACTTCAGAAAGGCAGTGAAGGATTTCCTCATACCAAAAGCATACTACGACCTGCAGGAATACTATAATGAATATTTCTGACCTTAATAAGATAGTCCTATTGTGTTATTATTCTATCAATGTTAAGTAAGTTTCACATTTTGTATGTGTTATAACAATATAACTCAACCTTACTGATTGGTGGTAAACTGAACTCATTGTTTTTCATTTGAAATGTAAAATTGATTAGAACGAACAGCATTTTTTTATAAATGCAGATCCACACGAAAGGGAAGCCCTGTAATGTTCAAAGAACACCGCGTGAATCAAGGAACAGGAGATACGAATTAACGAATAAACGAATGTGTTCGTTTGTCCCGTGCTCAATGTGGATTTGTTTGTACCTAGAGTGTGTATCTAAAATGTCTGTTTTATACATAGTTTTAATATTTTTACTCGGAAAAACTGATTTTTGAGCCCTGATGATGAATTTATTAAAATTCGAAACGTTGGCAAAGAAACAATAGTTTTTCTTTAATCAAATTGATCCCAATCCCACCAATACCACCTCTGAAGAATACGAATTAACATTCACTTTGAATTTTTGAGATTTGTAAGCCGCAGGAAAAACCTCCCTCGGCAAGGAGTTCCAAAGTTCAGCTGTTCCATTGGACAGATATTCATCTAACAGTTCTTGAGAATGACATAAAGACCCCGTAGTGACAATCGTGCGAGTCACATCTCACTCCATTCCTGATATATGAGACTTGAATAAGATGAGTTTGTGTTGATTGGATGAACAGCTGTCGATCCTTTCAGATATGGGAGTACACTCTAGCCGAGCTAAATCACCAGATGGACAGCGGTGCCAACAGCGACGAGATCCCACCCATGTTCCATGAGAAATTGCACTCCGCCCTGGAGATGATGGTGGAATTCTTCCACGCCGACGGCCAGGCGCTGAGCATGCAGGTGTTGCATTCGCCTGTCTACCGGCAAATTGAGCAGCGACTGCAATACCACCGCACGGACACCGAGACACTCATGGAGATGTTCTATGGGCAGCGGCTGCAGGACCAACTCAACACCACCTCCAGCCCATACGGGGTGTTGGCTGTCAGAGCGTACTTCAACCATGATTCTCTTTGTGTCGAGGTAATTGATCATATTGACTCTGAAAGTGCTTCATTTTCCAAAGAGAAAAATAGTTTTGTACATGAATTTTAAGTCGATTGTGTGCCCTGAGTAAATCTATGGAATCCATGAAGCATCTTGAGATATAACATTGAATATCATTACCCTGAAATATTTGATTATACTCTCACAAATCATTTGAATGAATGGCCCAAATCATAATCATAAACTGAGCTTTTGAATTTTGTTTACTGCATCAATTTCAGTTTTTTGCCGTCATAATAATCGTCTAAGGCAAATTGAAATAGAAATGTAATATAGCTATTAAAAAATATCAAAAAATAATATGGTATCACACAATCGAAACAGAAAAAAGCAACTGAAATTTAACCTTTTTTTTTGAAAACCATGATGCACCATGTGTTAGGAAATTCCTTGTGTGAGTGAAACTAGAGAACTTTCCTTACATTACAAATATGAATGAGAAGTATTCTGGCGGAAAAACTGAATTGAGTATTCGTAAATATGAGTGAACTCGGTGAATTGAGTCCACATCAAAAAAAAGGAAAATATATTGATAATGAAGGAAATGTTCGGCGATTACAATGGGCATTGAAACGATGTAAGTTAGTTCCTGTCGCCTAGGTGTGATTTTTCGTGCCAAGCAATTGAAATTCTCCATGATGTCAGAAAGAAAACAAATACCGATCAACGGTGAACTCAATTCCTGCTGCCTCTTGGTGTAATCCGCTCCTGTGTTAGGAACCAAGATCACGGTAACAAATGACTCGCGTAGCTTGAAAAGAATCAGAGGATCGTGTATAAAAATTGTCGTTAAGAAAATAGCAAAATTCAATAAACAAAAGTTGGTTGCCTATTTTCAGGTATCAGTAATGCCTTCCATTGAAGATAAAATATAATATGACAATGACAGTGCAATAGTCAGTCATTTCATGAAATGAAATTTGCCACCTAGGGGGGGCCATTGAAACTATCAATTGACGACGCCATATACAATGGAGGCGTTTCAAAATATTTCCAAAATTTTCATTTCACTTTGGCAAAGGTGAATATCAATTAATTTACGGTCTATCGACCTCTCAACTATCAGAAATTCCCGATTTCCACTCATTTTTCATCTTTGAAGGAATGGATTCCGGATAAAAAGTAATTGAAAACGTAAAAAGCTGTCTGCTGTTCCGTGTTTAATAGCAATTGAAACACTCGAAATATAAAAAAAGAACTCATGAATTTTTGATAGTTGTTTTTATTACTCTAAAAAACTCCATGCAAAACTGACACCTATATGAAAGTACCTTCTTCTGGAATGAAGAACATGCAGGAGCGAAAAGTAAGAAGTGTCAGATTCGAGATTTTCTCTGTTCACTGACACTTCCGTTTGTTCTTTCATAATTTTTTGTAGAATATCCTCCACCAGCGGAATTGCTCACCTAGAACATTTCGAATTTTAGAATATGTTAGGGAGAATATAATAGCTAACATGATCCTTATCCATTTCGAATGTTCAATATCTGAGATTGTAACGAAACGCCGTTTTCTCGTAACCTCAATATGATAGCATTTATACACAATGACGTGTAACAGATCTCGATAGGGAAATAGACCGCGGGTATGTGACGTCACAAGACAACTGTCAATCAGCCCGCTGGACAAACAAACCGTACTTCCATAAGCAACAATGGTAATTTAATGAGAATATGATCGTAATTATGAAAATATTACGGGTTTGCCCTAATTATGGGTATACCCTTAGTGTACCTGACATATATAAATGTCTATATATTGTAATCTATATTCATTATTCTTCCTGCTCACAAGGAAATTGTATGTGAGATGGCTGATAAAAGTTATTATTTCAACACCTTGTCTATGGATGGACATCACCAGAAGAGATATTTTGAGAAGCTGAAGGAAAGTAATGGATGTGATCCTTATTTATTGAAATTTGGGGATTGTAGTAATGCTGTGGAATATTTTCCTAAAGTTTCATGACATGTTGTATGACATTATAAACTATTTTGTATATGAGAGTGCATGCAAAGGCTATAAAAGTTTGGATTCATACAATATGTTCATATCTAAATGGATTAAAAGGATTGGAGTGAAGCTTGTGAAAAGAATACTGAAAATGTACTTTAATAAATAATAATTTTGAAAGAACAGATTGAGGGGATGTTGTATAAGGCTCTACAAAATTATAAACCACAACTATCTTTTCATATGGTAATCCTGTATAAAAAAGACATTTAGATGGATTATGCTTTAAACTTTCCAATGTGAATGAATAAGTCTGCAGAGTTTCCCGGAGACGATGGATTTCACGTTAACAATTCTGCAACTCAAAATCAATATGGACATAGGTGTTCACCAAAGTTTTGTGCATGTTCCACTTCTTCAACTGGTTAATTTATATCATTCAGAGTTTGATTTTGCTCATCAATAATATTCAAGTTTTGAACAGCTGGATTATTCACACAAAAATCATCATCAAATTGATCCTTATCCATATCAACTGGAATATTTGCGATATCATTTTTATCACGCTGCTCCCTAATTCAATCTATGGATGCTTCGAACTGCATTGATATTTGTTTTATCGCCAAGTAATTGATTCGGTACCCAGTCTATATTGTCAACATCTTTGAGTGCACTTGGCTTTCCTAAAATGAAAAAATATATGTTGCCTATGTTTCCTAGATTCTTTGAAAATATCTCCTACAAAATGTTTTGAACACACCGTTGCCCATTTCAACTTATCAGAAGTTAAATCTGCTCTTCTAGTTGCCTGAATCCACAATTCACGTCTCTTTTCAGCAAGAGGATTAATCTTTTTTCTATTGTTGAAAATAGAAGGGAATCGATGGAATAAAGCATTATATCTGCCGCTTTTACTTCCACATTTCACAATCGCACAAAGTTGAGGCTTTATTGAGAAATAAGATTTTAAAATATGACATGAACACACACTTAGCATAGGTAAATCAGGTTTGTTTGTCCAGCAAGCTGGATTGAAAACTGTCATTTACTGTCGTCTGTCAGATATGCCCGCGGTCTATAGATTGTCCATTTGCCCTTGAAAGAACTGTGATTGTATTGAATTGTATGGAACACAAATAGTCAGATGTATTCGTTCTCTCCGCTACAAGTATGCAGGTCTACCAAAAAACGATTGTTATGACCATAGTTGCTCGACTTCCGAAGCTATATGACAGAAATCCACTTCATGTCCACTTTGCTTCTTCAAATCCTTAGAAGGTAAAATAAGTATCCAGTTTTTTTCAAGATGAGATCTTTTTATGTACATCTGATTTTTTTCGCCAATGTTCTTCTAATGAATTTTTAGAAGTTTCCGGCGTTCTTAGCCGTGGTCCGCCGGTTTTTGGCCCTGAAGTTTCGTTTGCAATTGCGGCAGACATTTTCATAGGCGATGAGGCAATGGCCGAAGTATACTTCTCTGCTACGAGGATTTCCAGAAAAGCTATTATCCTGTCCTTCTCCGTCTCCATCGTGAACTGAATCTTTGGGTTCCAGGAATTCAGATGATCTAGAAATTTCATCGGTTCCTCTTCTCCGTGACCCCGAATCACAAAAGTGCCTTCAAAATATCGTAACGAATAGGAGAAATGGACCGGCCAACGTTCTAGAACTTGTTTTTCAAAGTATTCCATGAAGAGTTTTGACACTACAGGACTCTCTTTCTGTTCATAAAACTTCCCATCCCACTGAAGTCAGACAGTGCTTGAACAGGGCGATTATGTCTGGAGGAACGAAAGTTCCAGTCAGGTTCAATGTTTCATTTATCGGAACATTCGTGAATAGGGATACCACGTCACCAGCATATCATTCGGGTTCAATATCAAATCTTTTATTTTCCTAATGAAATGTGCAGAGTCTTTGAAGAAAGACTCAGTGTTTCCCACCATTGGTTGTAGTAGGCTCAATAGGTATTTTGCTATATCATAGGTCGCAGGCCCTATAGCACCGACTATCGGCTTGAGCGGAACCCCTGGTTTGTGTATTTTGGGTAGTCCATATAGCCTGGATGGTAATGATTCCGTTTTCTGTAATCCCTTTTTCTCATCTTGGCTGATCGATAAGTCACCAATCAGTTGGTTTGTTTTCCTCATTGTACTCTTTGTTAGATCTCTCCCAAGTACATTATACGTGTTAGGGTCCAGCAGCTCTACCACCATATTCCTATAATCCACTATGTTCATCACAACCGTAGCATTTTCCTCATCTGCACCTAAGATTAGGATGCTCTTTTGCACGTTTCAGGATTCTTGTCGTCTCGATGCGAATTTACACCGCAATCGTAGCTGGTAATCCGCGCAACCCCGCTTCCACATTGGCGACTGGTGTAATTGCAAAATTCCCCCATTTTTCCAGGATGCTAGCCTCTTCTGTTGAAAGTTGTCGATTGGACAAATTCACGACCGTCCTATTGCTGTCGTTGTGTTGGTGACCCGCACCTCCACGTAATTTGTCGAACTTCATTTTCTGTCATTTGGTAGCTGAGGATGTCCTTCTTCTTGTTGTTGAAAGATCAATCAGTGCCCTCATGTTCATTGAAGAAGAGCATCCTTTTTTTTCCTCGGGACATCCCCATCCCCTTTTCTCTTCGGCATCGTCTGCAGATCCTAAATCAAAAGTTTTTTCTAGGTGCTGCACGCGCGCGACATCATCCCCCTGGACCCGAACGGCTTCAGCGACCCCTTCGTGATAATCGAGCTGTTGCCGCACCGCGTCTTCATGCACTGCAACGAACAGCAGACAAACGTGCACAAGAAGACGCTGCACCCCATCTTCGACGAGTGCTTCGAGTTCAGCGTGTCGCTGGAGCAGTGTCGCTACCCTGGCACCATGATCGGCTTCACTGTCATGGACCACGACGTGCTCACCGCAAATGACTTCGCGGGAGAGGCCTTTCTCGCACTGGGCAGCATCCCCGGGGTTGCCGACGCCGGCTCCGGTGTCGACAACTTCCACGGTCTCAAGCCGGTCGAGCTGGTCCTCATGCAGCAGCACCAGAGGAGTGAGTGATTCATTTGCTCTAGCTTAGTAGGGTGAAACAGCCAAATGAAATAAATATGATGATGTATGAATGGGGGCGTATTCAGAAAACGCTGGGACATATCGATTTGTATTTTCAGTTGCGCATTTTTTTCCAATGAAAACTTTCTAAAGTAAAGGGTGTGTTATGTAACATCGGCCATTACCAACGGTCTAACTCCAAAAACAACACTGTTCCGAAATTTGATTGAGTTTGAAACGTATTCTCAATTGTCAGTTATAATATCACAAGAGCTTAAATTATTTCTGGAAATTGTCTAGAGGGTACGAATATTTCGAAAATTATCCCGAGTCGCGACTCAAATATCGTGGCGTCTCGAAAAAATTTCCGGAATTTTTTCTGTTGGTTGAAAAGTAGAGGTGTAAAATTTTCTGAAGGAATCGTCAGGAGTTTTCACCTTACCCTGGCTCTCATTCTGCAGCTCCTGGTTGAAAGGGATGAATGCATTCGCCCAATCAAGAAGTAATCGTGAACTGTAAATGGCTGATTGAAATGAAGTTATGAGGGAGCACACGCAAACGGATATTTTTTGGAATGTTTTTACCCAGCACCACTGGCCCGTAAGTTTCCCTTTCTTCTATCATGCAAACTGACATCAATGTCATGCCTCGCGGAGAGCAATTTCCATCTAGCTCCTTTGACGATATGCCCGAGAAAAACACGGGCATCTAGGGTCATAGAGGAAAATATCCGAGAACGAAATATTATCCCCTACCAAAATACAACGTAGTATTTCTCTATTGAGAAGTACGAGACGTAACTTCACAAGTGGTATTTGTAAAAGACCTTGCGCAATACGAACACTTGCCTCTATGGCTACGCCAACAGGCCATGGAAAAATTTTCGCCCCCCTTTTTCAAGTTGAATGGAGGGGCAGTCTCATTATTTATTATGACGAGATCGTCCGGGATAAGAACGGTAATTTGATTTAACCACCTCTACTGTTGCTGCAGAGTGTACAATACTAATTGCGACATTGTTTCCAAATGTCCTGATGCAATGTTTGTAACGATTGCCAGCGACCAGTGATCCATTTGGTGTAGGCATAGGTGTGACAGGTCAGAGTCATGTGATACAGTTGAAAAATGACCGTGCGTAAATTTAGAATAGCTTCCACCAAGCTGTATATATTCCTGGTGAAATGACTCCTATACAAGTACAATGTTAATATTTTCGTCAAAAACGCTAGACCTACGGCTCACTTGATAATGACATCCAGGGAAATTCGCATTTCTTTACAGATGGCGTCAAGCGGCAACCCTAGACACATGACATTATGAAGTCTGACGAATATTCTATTAGCGAATACTCTAGAACATTTCATGCAGAGTCAGCGTGTTTCTTTCTTTTTTCAACACTCTACCTGAGCCAGATTCTATTTCACGAATTCGATAATCGAATTGTTTAGAATATGCTTTTATTTTCGCTACAGCGCATACTACAGTCACAGTCTGAGCTACTCGACAATCGAATTCGTGAAATAGAATCTGGGGACTGATGAAGGATACAGAAACACGAATTCTGCCAAAAATTACACGAGTTTGTCTGTTTCTGTTTAAACGTAAATACAGATATGCATCTTGATACATATATTACAGATAGATGCATTTGCTTTATATTCTCGATATGTCAGGAGAAATTAATATCAGAATTCATAGAAATCCCTACTATTCGATGCTGCTTCAGATAGTTTGATGAGATTCTTTGAAATATAGGTATCGACATGAGAGGTAGTGAAGTTGGAATACATAGAAAAAAAAGTACGCCAATATACAGTTTATTGAGTATTATAGTCTTTAATTCGAAATGACTCGGCCCGACCATAGTCCAGACTAACCTGAGTAATTTCAATTCATAAGAAAGATTGCTATCTATAGTGCAGGCTATTATGGCGCTGTACGAGAAGACCGTGTTTGAAAACACTCTCCCGAAAGAACGTTTATTCCGTGATTTTAAATTCTTGTTATTGCATCCTTTGTAACAGCCAGTGTCACTAATGCTGGAACTTGAAATAAATATGTAAAACTGGAAAATTCTGGAAAGCAATCAGCAAATAACACAAATATAACTTCTACCAAAGTAAAAACTGAGCAAGGTGAACTTTGTTTTTATCAGCGTCAGAATAATCTCGTGATTATTAACCAGTTGAACTTGAGTACATGTGTTGAATGTTTTGTAGTAACCATCGTAACTTTATATAGATGAATAGATGATTGATTATTTCGTCCACAAATACCACAGCGTTTGATATCCATAGCTGGTTGAAAAGAACAATAAAATTATGGAAAACTTCTAGTAAAATTCGAATAAATTGGAATGCAAATGTCAAAAGATGACAGATTTCGATTAATGCACCATCTACTGGAAATTGCAGTAAATTCCGTGGATGTGATTGATCGTGTCTAGAGTTTTTGACGAAACAATATCGAATCGGAGATCGCACCAGGAATATATACATTATGGCTTCCACCTGGGTCAAAACGCTGTGAAATTCCTCGAAGGTGAGAATTCAGGAAATGTTGACGCGAATAAGGTGTGATTCAACTGACTTGATGCCTTCTTCTCTCGAACCATCAAAATGAGGGGCAGCTGGAACATTAGAGGACCAAAATTTTTTCTCTGCTACAAAAGCCCGTTTGAAAGGCTCAGTGGATACTCGAGAAGCTCCAACGAAATTAGTTCCATGACCAAAAGATATTCGAGAACATCTACCCCATATAGTAATTATTCTGCGTAGAGCAGCGAGAAACGCTTGCGTTTTCATATCTGAAACCAATTTTTTGACGAATGGCTTTCGTGGCGGCAATAATGAAGAGACAAATGCAATCCTTCTGAGACTTGATACCCATTTCCTTCGACGGGGTGACAAAAACAGACCACCAAAATCCACACTGATGCATGAAAAAATTTCAACTGTTTTATACGAAAATTGCCCATGAAAGGTTTAAGTGGAATAGGAATAATTCGAAAACAGCGAGAGCACTTCGAAACTACGTAAAAAATGGTTCTGTTTGAAAATACTATCGAAAAGTTTTGAGATAACAAAAAATGTATAGTTTGAAGCCCAGGATGGGGGCATTTCCCAAGGACATCTTCAATTATTTATTCGGCCAATCTATGAGATCCCGAATCTCGAATGTTGTAATCAACTCCCCACCCTTAGTTGCCCGCCTTCACCCAGAAATGGGTTCAATTCACATGCAATATCAGATAATGGAGGTTTTATTTCAAATGATTCCTTTCATGACTGAACGACGCATGTTGAACTCTGTAAATGCTGCAGTCAATCTATTATGAACGTTTTTCAAGTTATACATGAAACGCAAAACATACCCAACAATGCGTTTGATTTTGCTGGAGGAAGAATATTTTTCTGAGAGAGTATCTAGTTATTCGAAAGAGACGATTAAGTGAGAACAATGTCTTTTCTTCCAAAATCTGTGGAGGAAAGAGATATGAAAAATGAAATGGACTTAGCACAGATGAGAAATACCTTATGATTCCCATCAAAAAACGAAGGTCGCAGATTGATAACTCTTGAGTACCCCTTTTCTGAGCTGTCATAGAATCCATGCAGGTGATAATAAGTGGAAGATCTTTGAATATGCCTAGGAATTTTTATTCTGACACTTAAGAGTATTCTTGCCTGTATTGTCGTTTTTCCACAACCTCGGGAGGGAGTTGATCCCACTCGAAAAGGGAAAGGCACAACATATCTGTCCGATGAACTTCTATAGTAGTTCTGCTTGAATGAAACTTCACATTTTCCATCATCTGGGAAAATGGTACATATGTCTGAAATATTTTCAATACCCCATAATCTCTTCGAAGTTTCTTCTAGAGATAAATGGCAATCCGACGCAAGAGAATTAACGAATGATAGAGAGAAAGACTCATATTTTCTCATTATTATCCATACAAACTCGGTATCGGCGGCTATAGACTCATGGCCTTCAGCAGATAGTTTGCCGTTTAATAATCGTATGAAATACATCTGCACCAAGTAGCATTTCTTTTTGACCTGGTATGTGGAATGTATTGTCAGCCAACTGGAGGTTGGAAATGTCAGAGAGAGATTTTACCGAAATGGTACGCACAGTCACAGAATATCGGAACTATACAGAAGCGAATCTAAAGTCGGCACCTTTGATGTTGAGGGGGCAGTTTTTAGTAACCTCGAAATTATATTTTGAGTGAAATCATGCATGGTACACTGAGAAAAATTACTATGTTCATCATTCGAAAATAAATCTTGCTACACACAGAAAAATAATTCAAAACAACATCAGTTCCTCATTGAGGTATAATAAACGGTTGAATGTTTCAATGAATAATTGAGAGAGGCATTCCATAATTTCCGAAAAGTAATCCAATCATCATTAATGAATGAATTACCCTCACCTTCTTCAAATACAGTACATATCCGATAGAAAATATTAATATATTCGGAAAATGTTTTATGTTTAAAATACAGTGACAACAAAGAAAATAAATGAACTGAATACATGAAATTATCCACATATTAAAATATTCATGAATTGTATATGGTTGTGAAATGATCAGAAAAAGTTTATTACAAGTTTTTAAACATTTGAGACATTATTCACAAATTTTGAAGAAATTACATTCCCTCTCGTTGGAAAATTTTATTATTATTATTGAGTATTTCGTTTCTTTAACCTTCAAGGTGGATTTATGCAAGCCAACTTGGATTTAACTCATCTTAAAGAGTTATCTTGAAAAAGGGCATTCATACAACAACTAAACTTGAATAGCGAAGATACGAACAGCTGACAAATTTTTGAAGCATTAGCAGAAAAAAAATTATAAGTTACTAAATATAAAGGCCGTCGTACATTAAGCTACTTCGTGGCAATGAAATTCACTATTTAGCAATCGTCTCCGTTTCTTGCGTCTCCGTATATTATTCTATTCTGGAAATGCCATCAAACATCTAACTTGCATAAAACTTGCAGTATGCATGATTGCCTCCATTTGATTTCGAACATCAAACTTCTTGAGTTACTAAGTTAAACTGAATAAAAGTTTACCTTATTCATATTTATTCAGAATATTCATCTGCATTTAGTATGTATATTACGAATGCTAAGGATTTTCAGATTTCCACTTTATTGTTGACCCAAGGCCTCACGATTATCAAAAAAAAAAACTTATAGTAGTATGTAGACATAATTTATTTCACAATATCCCTAAAATCTCATGAAAAAATAAATAAAATTTTCAATGCTATACTTTTTGATTTATTTACTAAACCTTGTTACAATTATTATACAGGAATACATCAATGAACATAAGAAAACATATATTACCTAAACCAGATTTTTTTACTCCCACTATTTTCAACCTTTCATTACGTATTTGACAGCTGTTACGTAATGGATCATTCAGAATACACGTGTATTCTAAATTAATAGCAGCCGCGTCCGGAATTGTTATATGGATAGTTATATCCATGAAGCAAGCAATTGTTTTACCTACTTGATGTCATCCAGTGTCTCGTTGACCATTGAATATAAGAGAAAACGAAGAAATTTGAGCTACACCAGCAGAAACTATGGCATAAGCATGGTGGGAGTAGAAAAAAACATGACGCAACTCAAGGATAAGGCTAGTTACGTGCACTCGCTAATTGCTCATGCGTAATAATAATATAATAATAATAATGTAACAAAAACACAACACTAATGACAGATGATCACAGACGTGCTATTGAGACTTATAGACAATAAAGATTCAATTAAAAATGTATTTATAAATGTGATAGAATGGTGAGTTTTCTGTTTTTTTTTATATTTTCTTTTATCTGTTATGATATTTCTATTCGTATATTTTAAGCAGTGAAATATTCTTAATCTAATAAACAGTTTCAATACATATGAATAAGGAAATTCAGAGCAAGGGTGGACAAATTCTATATTTTTCAAAGTGTTGAAAAATGAATGAGAAATTCCCTGAGTACAACTAATTTTATCAAACATGGAGGAAAAGAATGTCTCTAATTTGTAAATATAATTAATAAAAGACTCACTCGGAACCCTCAACCCACCATATATACTTTTATCGCAATCATAAGCTTTATAATACGTGAATAATTTACTAGCATCCAATCCTTCACATTATTTGGAATAGTCGACACATATTTGACAGGTATGAACGTTGAGAGTTTTTTTGATCAAATAACCACAAACATAATTGAATGCATTTTGTGTTGTTAAATTTTCTTTCCTGTATTCGTAATCTGGAAGTGATATGGCTTTGGAAAAATTTTCATTATCTCTCTCAGGAACAATAACATCTGCTGCTTTCAAATTCATCAACAGTTTATCGTGATCGTCTACACAGTTCATATTATTTGAATGTAAATAATTTTGGCAAAAAAGTTTTTTGAATGCCCTCTCGAATTGTATAGGTGTTGGATTCACACTGTTGCCTCCTTGCTGTCTAATACTTCCAAAAAAATTTTCAACGCAATCTGAATTCACTCTCCTAGTTTGCAGATATTTAAAATCTGCCAATAACAATTTCTCCCATAATTTTTTGACTCCATTTATGGTTATAATCCAACACTTCACCGATTTACATTTTGAAGTAATGTCTGAACCTTTTCCATTTATGATTTTCAATTTTTCAAAGAATGTCACCATTTCATCCAAATAATCAAGCTGGTAATCAGCTGCTTCGAAAACATTTTTGAATTTGTTTTGACTATTTCGATAAGAAGAATTCAACAAATCAAAAAGTGTATTGAATTTTTCTATCACTTCAATAGTCCCTGCTGCTTCTGCAGGAAGTGCACCAAGACTCAAATGGGTATTCATACCACATGCAACTGTGTTACTTAGAGTTTGAGTAGCTAGCCTCACTTTCATTTTTTCGAAATTTGTTGGATGAATGTGGGAATCGGTGAATTTTGGTGCACTCCTATAAAACTCTAGCTTATCACTTTGATAAAATTGTTCCAAGTACGACCAGGATGTCTTTTTTCCATCGAAACAAAATACATTTTTGATCAAGTTATTCCTAGTGGCTTTGAGCAAGTGACAAGGATCAAATAAATAAATCATTTTAGTGCCAGCTATCTCAAATTCAGTATTATCTGGGCAGACTCCAAGAGACTTAGCAAGTTCAATGAAGTTTGATCCCATATCACTCACGAGACAGTCTACATGTAAACCCAAGTCAGTTAATTTGGATACACACTTTTCAATAAGGGGATGTAACTTTCTTGCCTCAACCTGTGAACCCGTGAAACAATAAGCGATTGGTTGTTTCCAATTGGAGTACAAACCTCTAGCCATTATAACTAGAGCATTTTGAGCAATTGAAATGTCCTTCCTATCACTTCCAGCATCACTCAGTCCAACGATTTCGTCACGACCAGTATGATAAAACAAGTTAGACTTCAAAGCCATTTCATCTATACAAAGCGTACAATGTTTGTCTTGAGGCAGCATTGTTTTAACCTTCACCTCAAGAGCTGAAAATATTGGTTCATTATCCAATCCAGGCCGGCAAACAAGGTTTTCAGTCATCTTTTGTAAGCTTCTCTCAGTCGGAAGACACAATAGTTTACCTATGAAGCTGTAAGCCCGAGGACCCAAGAAATAAAGAGTTAAGGCAAACTGCTTATAGCTCTCCGAATACCTTCTACCTCGTGGTTTTCTATTTTTCAATATTGCCTGAGCTTTGATGATCTCTGCCAACGGCATGTTCAGAAATTTATCACAGAGGTAGTTAAAGTCATCCAGGCATAACTTCCGTTTCTTTAGAGGTGCTCCCTTTCTTGCCTTCCTCAAAGTCTTGATTTTCCTCCTCAACTTTACTTTTCGAGGAGATCCAGAGCTCAAAGTAGCTGGGGTTTGTGTCGAAATTGAGTAAGACAGCAGTGGTGAATAGATTTTGGAATTAAATACCAGATCATCCAAAGAACCCCCAACGGCAGTTTCTGGGTACTGAGTACTAGTTGGACCTTCAATTGAAATATTTTTGTTACTAACACTGATTGAATATTTGGAATATAACTGTACCTTGTATGGCAGAAGAGCACTCAGTGGAAGTTGGTTCTTTCAGTGGAGAAGCAATGGCAATATCTGAAAATTTTGAAAGAATAAAACTGTGATTTACTGAAATTGTAATTTAGTGATTTCAAAAAAAACTAAACTGATACTCTACCTGATAGAATAATAATTTTTCTGTTTGCTTCTGCAGATTCCTCATGTCCAGTTTGTTCACGTTTCAATGTGTGTGAAAATAATGTTGGAACAGCCTGAGCAAAGAGAGTTTTTCGTGTTTCTCCTTTGGTTATATATTTTTCCTCAAAATGTTTTTCACAAAGTCGATAACATCTATGCCGAGTGTCCACATTTTTTACAAGCAAATCTCCTCTATTACATGCTTTCGCCCACTTCTCAGATCTGAAAGAATGAATTAATCAAGCAAGAAATTCTTCGAAAGTATAGACGCAAAATAACAAACAAAACCAAATCCTAAATCTTATTCCACACATAGTTCGAAATAATGCAAATAACTATTCCTCTTTCATAGTAACATTCAGTGTCACTATCACGAGAATCTCTGGTTCATAGCCAAAGCCATTTTATTTATACATACTTGATACATACCTCACTGGGTCTTTTGGAAAGGAAAAAAAACTAATTCCTTCTTGGTTATATCTGGAAGTACATCCACGATAAGCACATACAGTACCACCTTTCGATGCCATTTCGAAATTATTGAGAAAATATGTAATCAACACAACTAAATTTCACTGCCTGGTGCTTAGGTAAAGACGCAAATTTAAATAATATAAATAGGATTGATTAAAGTGACAGTACTGACAGTGACAAGTATCATGCATATTAAATGGCGGCTGAGTTCGCGGAATGTGGCTTTCCTTCGCTTCTGTATAGTTCCGATTTCTGTGGCACAGTAGTATGGCACATGTTTTTGTCAAAATCACAGCATTAATGTCAAAGATGGGGCTTGGTTTTCCATGAGATTCTAATGGAACTAATAGAAAGCTAGTAGCCTATGAACGCATTCATCCCAAACCATTGATATCGATGGACATTTTGGAACGAGGTAGTAATAACCATTTTGCACATTCTTCGGTTACGAATGACCAATGACTTCCGGTATCTAAGAGTATACAGACACATATAACTTTTCCGTGCACATCGATGAGTTCCAAATATTTACCAAAGATCGGAAATATTCTGGAGAAATATTCTGGAGATTATTTTTCATTTCTTGAGTTGGACGGATAGAAGGAACAATATAAAAACGTAGCCATAGCGGTCGGTGACAACTGTATTTACGTGTTGATATTAATAATTTCTCAGACAGATATTTTGAAGGACACAATGAGAGTTCACTTCACTTCATCTATTCCGTAGATACCAAGTGTTTTCCGATTTATTACAAAAATGAATTAACATTGAAAAATGAGATTATTTGATTAGGTACAGAACACTGTCACACACTGGAAAACTGATAAATATTACTGTTTATTCCTTGATAAGTTTTGAACGTCTGGCCCTAGCTAATTGTTGTCTGACTGTATGTGTCAGTTTTGTAGTCGTTCAAATTGTGTAAACTGTATAACGGAACAACGATTGCTTCATAGTAATGCATGAAATAGCAATTCTATAATTGATTTTTTGAGAAAATAATACACGGACATAAAAGGAAGTTGTTCGCTTATTTCACGAACAATTCACAAAGCAGCCTTAGAAACAATTGATAAAATATAAAATCAGTTTCGCAAACTTAAAGATAGAGCGCGCTTGAACAATGCATCTAGCGTGATGAGCATGTGGACAGTTAGTTCTCGCGTTTCGATTGGCTGGTTGTGATATCAAAGAACGCACATAGTTGTATTAGGCTGTCACAGTGTAGTACTGAATAGTATTACTACTTTTTGTTAGTAGTGCATGTGTTATTTTATCCAATATGTCCAGTACATATATGAAAAAAACATCCAGTCTGTAATTTATGTTCGTTATGGTCGAAAACTATTTTTTGCGTGTCTTGTCAACAATGTTATATAGATTTCATTTTGTACGATCCAGATTATATTCGGACTTAGTTCATTTACCGCTGGAAATCTTGGAAGTCACCAGTCCAGTCCGTGTGTAATGATTCAGAGCAGCATCTTAGACGTTATTGTCTACGATATCATTACTTATCATTGTTTGGATTCCTTCTCGTATCAAACATTCGATGAGATAAATCGACTATCGGTGGGACATTCTTTCTTCAATGGAAACACTTCGGTTTCATATTCGTATATATCGTCAAATTACGGATTTTCTACTCCTTTTCTCCTTCTCAATCTGGTTCCAAATTCGGTGAATAGGGCCGTCACGGCTCCCTTTTACCTACACTCCTGTTCCTAATCGAATCTTCAATCCTATTTGCTTTTCCCCTTATCTGTGGTTCACTCACCAACTCGTTCGCATCTCAAGAATGCCGTAGTTGTGGTTGTTAATCAATAATGTTCACGTCGTAGTTGCTCCCTCGAGTACGGCATTTTCATCCTTCCAGTTTGATCTTTCATCTCCTTCAGTTTACGTGATGAGATTTCTATCACAGTTGACCTGACTATTATTGTTGTTCTACCATTTTGTTTTGAACAAGAAAAATTCTCTCAGAGTATCTCTCTCTCTCTATAAATTTACCGCTCACCCTTTTGTGTGGTGAGCAAGTTTTTCCGTTTCGTCACGACCAACTCGACGAGTTCAGGTTCCATATTTTTCCAATGAGACTGTCCAGCTCCTTTGGTTCATATGATGAACGTTATGTACGTTCCATCACGAATGACACAACGATATCGTTATTTCCATCCTTCTATTGTCGGCTCGTGTTCTTGGAAATTTAATTTTGATCACGGTCGATTCAACGAAAACGATATTCTCATTCTTTTGTGTTGTTATGCTGAAGCTCTCTCCCGAAAAATCTAACCTTCTATTGGAGTATTGGAGGTTACTTACTTCTCTCGTGATGTTCTAGGATATTTCAGATTCATCACGGCTGATTTTCCCGTCCTTCTATTGTAGGCTCATGTGATGGTAGATATTGAAGTTTCATTGCTGATAACCTGATGATTACAGTTTCCCCATCCTCCTATTGTGATTTTTCGTCTCCTTCAGTGCACGTGATGAAATTTTCAACATGATGGACCTGATGAATTCGGCTTTCACATCCTTTTATTGTGACCCCACATCGCCATCAGTTCACATGAAGAGATTTCCTTCGCGTTGACCCGATAAGTTCGGTTTGCCCACCCTTTTCGTTGTGACTTCTAGCTCCTTCGGCATATGTCATGAACGTGATTTACGTTTCATCAGGATTGACCTGAGGATTCCGATATACCCACCGTTTTGTTGTTATCCTCCTTCGGGTCATGTAATGGAACAAGATTAACTTGTGATCATGGTCGACCTGATGATTTCGATTATCCCATCCTTTCAATGTGACCCTCCATCTTCTTCAGTTAACATGATGAGATTTTCATGATGAATTCCGTTTGCCACCCTTTGTGTTGTGATCCCCTTTCAGTTCATGTGATGATATCACTTCAAATCCGGTTATGTGTCAAAGTTCGGATTCTTTCACTTTCAAGGTGATTTAAGTTATTGTTATTTATTAGGTCATATCAACCAATTTTCATTCAAGTTCCGTTCATTTCAATCGGCTGCATATCCTTCTGTCATGAACTCATTCATTCCACTAGAAGCTCGAGCTTTTTGCTTGCCAAAAACAATATGTTTTTGTGCATTCTCAGTGAAGTTTCATTCATTTGAATTTCATTGAGATTATTCGTACACAAACTAACTCTCAGTTCACATGGTGCTTCGTCGTCCCACGACTTGTAAGACATACTTTGCAAACTCTCTTCTTGGTAGAAATACTTATATAATAAAACACGAGCTGTTGGATATTGGCTTCGATGGACTCTTGGAACTTGGTTTTGACCAGATGAAGGGAAATGTTTGCTTGCATCTTGAAGCACAGGCAACAGCGGTCAACTCTGCAAGAACCATCCCCCATCAGACATGGGGAACTGTGAGCCAAGAAGGTCGAATTTTGAACATAAGGTATATACGTTCGAAATTAAAGTTTTCGGTACACACTGAAATGAGTTCGAGAAAAATTGTCGGCACACACTGTATATGTCGACAGAATTCAAAAGTATATATGTTTGAAAAAAGAATTTTGGCATACGCTCTATATGCCGAAAAGGTATACTGTATCTGTTTATCTAAAATTGTTCGTTTTCGTTAACCAGCTTACGAACGTCAACCCTCAGAAGTCGAAACTTGTACGAGTAATGCATCAACGCACAAGTATACAGATCATTAATCATCTCCTAAGATGTTCTCCACTCCTTTGAGGCACTCCGTGAGAGTATGCTGATGATTCAGCGTGACGATATTCATAATCAAGTCTGTGATAATGTCATCCGATGAAAACCTGCACTTTTGCAATGTAGAGTCTGAGTGTGACTCAGATAAACAAATAATATGGGCGTACGGCTGGGGGTTACCGTTTTCAGCTAGGACGACATAGGCGTACCCGCCCTCTTTTTGATCTGAGACCTATCGATGAGGCCGAAACCCCCCCGACATCCTACTTTGATCTGAGACCTATCGATGAGGCCGAAACCCCCCCGACATCCTACTGATCCAGCAAATGCACAGGTTTCAGTGAATATGATATGGCTTCGCACGATGGAGCACCACTCCATCACCAAATCGATATCGGGCAGTACCTCAACCGAACATTTACAAATCGGTGGATAGGGAGGCGAGGTACGTTGTAATGACCACGTCATTGGACTTCCTATCTTCTCATATCAATATTATTGTCAATAAAACTCAACCCGTTGCGATTGGATCGGCCCTCTATTCAAGATTAGGATGTTGCCAAGATGTGCGCAACGAGCATTTCAAATGTCTCCTTCAAAAACATCAATGTATTTTATTGGTTTTGATATTTCCAAGGAATATTATTATTTTTTTTATTACTTCTTCAGTGTGGTGTAGGTAATTATCCCAAATCTTTTTTTTTTAGAATATGAAAACAATCCAATACTTCCAAAACAGTTACATATAGTTTTGAGACATCGTTCGTGAACTTTTTATGAAATATTCTGAGTAATCTCAAAAATTAAATTTATCTAGGGTGAAGTATTTAAAATGAGAAAGTTGGTATTGGCCACTGTCATGCCACACCCTGTGTAAAAAATAATTCGAAATAATGCTGAATTGAAAATACAAATCAGCGTGTCCGAGCGTTTTTTTGAACACGTCCCCATATATTTATTATCGAATTCATTCCACTTGACTGTTACACCCTGTATAATATAGGATGAGGCTGATACATTTTTCAATATCGGTTCGAGAGAGTCATGGATCAGATATAAAAAACAAACAGGCGTTTGCAGATTCACAAAATGTATTTTCAAGGACAAATTGCGTAAAGATTCCTCTGTATGCTCCCCATCTGACTTATCGAAGTACGCACCATACCTAATTCTTCAACATTTACATTTACCTACTACTTCCAGGCGGTGAGACGAAACCGAGCCGGAGCATACGTTTTCAGCTGCTATTCTCAAGATGGAGAGAAGGAAAATTTAGTAAATTAGAATCAAGATGAGAGTGAACTTATAATATCCACTGAAAATTCGTTCTCAGTGGAGTTCGACCTCACAAGAGATGAGTCAGCACAGACCCAAACTGAATACTGTCTCCAGCAGCTCTGGATGCTGAAAATTAGTTATTGAACATGATTCTGGAAAAAAGCGTCATAAAGCATCACAGATTATAAAGCGATTTCCTTATATGAATCGATATGTGATAATGCAAAATTGATTTCTTCATATTATACAGTATTACCATAGAAAGTGCATTCAATGCCGTATATGGTTTTCTTGAGTTCATACCAATAACATATGTGGCACAACTTTCCACATGCCGATTTAAAGATTCGATCCGAGGTATCCTGAGCAATTGTTTCGCATATAGTAATTACTTGGATTCTTCTAGTATATAATATACTATAGAAGCAGTTAATGAGTACAATTCTCAGCCAGACGAAAAAACAAATCTTATCCCATTACCCAATTAATTCAGCACATTTATCAAATGCAGCATTATTCTGGATCGTACAGAACTTTTTGTAACCACAAACAGAAAAAGTTTAGGAACTCAAAAACTTACATATAGTTCATACAAACATAGAAATACTTTCAAAGGCCTAGTGGGTACTGCTTCAAGCGGTGTTATTACTCAAATCAGCGACTTTTATCCAAGCTCATCTTCATATGAAAAATTGTTGAACTAGATCCAGCGCCAGAATACCTGTAGAAAAGGCGGGACGAAGGATGGAAACATATAAGATATTGCATCTCATTCCATATAATTTAACAAAATATAGTGATGCAAGTCAGAAGTACTGTAACAAATTAACCGTATCCCGTAATTGAAGAAGTTGGAAACTCATATGAGTAATTTATTTATGTAAACACCACATTTATACAGTTTAGGAATGCGTAGAAGACAAACTCGTATTCTATTGTCTTCGTAACTCATTACGTACCAAAAAAGACAAGAGTTTATTAACCACTTAAAATTACTTACAAACAATGTATCATAACTTTACATTTGATAATCTGTAAATTCCAAAATATACAATGAATGATCCGAGTTACTACTTATGTTATTTCATTTATTTTGGCAAAAGCAGTATTAACAATATCCTACAAAATAAAATAGATACAAATTCCTGTCAACCGTTATCTTCATTTACTAGAATCAATTAAAAACGGTATCAACTTTCCAAATAAAAATCTTTGAAATATCCGTTCTTGGTCCTGATTTTTCATCTTCCTCCACATCATTAAATTCTACATTCATGTGAAGTCCATATTAAAAAATAACAATTTTTTGTTTCTTACAAATATATAGTTGTCCTTGGATCTGGTGGTGATAATTGTGGGAGATGTTAATAACTGATTTATCGTCATCATGGTTAATTATATACTTTCTGCCGAGAAGTGCCTCTGTTAAAGAAGTATTTAGGAACTCAAAAGGGAATTTCATTTCTACTTAATGATCCACTCCTAAAATTCCGTCTAGACTGGCTCCTGAGAACCCCACATTCATCTAACCATATCCCAGTAGGAGTAACTTCTAAGCCTTTATTTCTAGAACCTTTTTTTCACATTCCCCTCCTCACTGCAGGGTTAAAACTTTCTCAAAATCAATCTACTCTAGAAGTTTCCCAAATAAAGAAGGGGAATATTTGTTGCAAGCTACTGCATTCAGTACGGTCCCAAATTTTCTATTTGAAAGACAATATTTAGGTGCCAACAACCTATGTTCATTTTCAGATTGCCCAATTGTTTCCTGTTCTGTCGATATATGGACTGACTGATATTAATTACTAGCTTCTTTCCTCAAAAGCCAAGTGAACCCTACAACGATACCCTTGAAGACGCTCTCGAAATTCCCCAATTTCTTCATTAGTTGCCCCTCAGGAAGTGGCTCTATCTTGATAAGCTCCTTGATTTTTCTACACTTTTTTTTTTCAATACTCCATGAACATGCTTCACGTGACCTGATTCAGCCAATTTTCGTTTCAAATTCTTCATAAAATTGATTTGAAAATAATATTTTCAAGAAATTTATGTTTAACAGTTTGTGGATTGGTACTGTATCTAGTTATATTCATGAAGCAAGCAATTGTTTTAGCCACTTGATGTCATCCAGTGTCTCGTTGATAATTGAAAATTAGTAACAACGAAGAAATTTCTGCCACACCAGCAAAAATTACCTCACAAGCATGTTGGAAGTAGAAAAAGTACAGTATGCGACTCGAGCATAATGCTAGTTACGTGCACTCGCGAATTGCCGCTCTCGGCTAAAGCCAAGCCTCATGCTCACAATTTTCGCTCGTGTGTAATAGCTTACCCTTCTCGTTATATACCAGTATATCATTTTTAAGACATACCCGCTGTTAAATGCATTCTCATCTGTTTTGATTTGAGTACTATGATTCTTAAAAAACTCAAATATCATAGTAAATTACACAATATAATTCTCGGCCAATCTCAAAATAGTAATCAATAGAAACATAATAGATAAATTCTTCTCTTAATTCTACCATAACAATGAAAATGTTAATGTGTTATAACACTTTTTCCACAAATATACTCACCTTGATTAAATCTATTGGCAGTTCTTATTGTCAATCACTTATTTCGATCCATAGACGATTGTTTTCAATCCAACAGTGAGGTTCGAAAGAAAGTGCTTTAAATTATTTTACAATCGCTGAATTTTAGTTGTAATTAAAGAATTGATACTAGGCACATAGATCGATTATTCCCAAGTGTAAACTTTGAAACGTGATCTCGATTGGTCGATTTTAATTTTCAGAACTATTCATGTGATTGCAATACAAATTTCAAACATGCCTAAGCGTCAGATAGAAAGTCTCTAATTTCGGTTTGCTATTGTTTATATTGCTATAAGAGGGGTGTTGTCTGATATTGATTCTGCTCAAACCGAAGCGAATATAATCGCGAAATGAATTTCGCGGCGAATAAATTCGCGGCGGAAAACATCGCTCCCCTTATAATCTGTCACTGACAGATTTTAATCTGGCATTGACAGATTGAAATCTGTCAATGGAGATATTTTTTATTTTTACATTGACCCTAATATGCCGTCGTATTACACAGCTTATACATTCCATCTTGGCCCGGAAATGATGACGTCTTGGAACAAGCAAGTATTTGAAATCTACGGGCAATTCACTGCGCAACCAAATTTGGGATGAATTGTCGTTGGATTGGATAAGCTTTACGTCATGGATTTTTACTTACCTAAATTTGACATATTTGACTGCACGTCAGATTTGCGATGGAAAACAGGCAAATTAATATTCAGATACACCAAAGCTTCCTTTTTAATGTTTTTCAGGAACGGTCCTCGGACATTTCTATATTCTAGTGAAGGCAAAAAGCTCCCAAACCAGCGAGGTTGACTAATTAGATTAGCGCTAGTCCGATCTGACCTTCACTGGTTTTTTACAGTAGCGCCCCTGCCTCTTTGCTGAGTCTCCTAATTGGCTGACCGATAGGCAGAGGTGGATAGACACAACACATAAACCTATCCTCTTCAATGAGCAACCAACGATATATATTCATAGGTTCACATGTATATATTAATATTTTGATGGTGCAAATTATTTACCTTAAAATGCCACGAAGGAGGTTCAACACTAGTTCCCACGTAATAAAGGTATATTCAAAAATATAACTTCAGCAATAACTCGCTTTTCTTTCAGATCACCCAATACTGCAGATCCTGGAATCTAGGACATGCGATCGCCTGGCAGCGGAGTTTGTCAAAAAACAAAAACAGAGATTGGCCAACAAATAACTGACGATCACTACTTTCTCTTCGAACGTATCGTTTTTATATGTGATGACTGTCATAAGCATACTAAGAAAATTCTACAATTTCCCAGCACTGATCCTTTGTACATATATGTTAGCGTGTGACGAATAACGATAAATATATGTCAATTGGGGCATTGGGAATTGATACCAGATCACTAAACGGATGCGTTTTATATATTGGAGAGAGTGAATCTGAGAGAGCATTCACATAGGATTGGAAAGGAAATAGACCTTGTGGAAAGGATTGTGGGACGTATGGTACGTATCGTCATAGCCAGAAAGGGTGAGGGTGGGGAAAGAAATTGCTTCCTCCCCAAAATATTCGTCAGTAACAAACAGCCAATGACGACTGAGCTCACTCTAACGCAACTCAGTACGTTTATGGTTTACTCGCTTATTATCCCTCTCAGCTGAGCACCAACGGTGTTGAAAGATTAACTGATAGTGAAAGACACATCATATACTGCAAATGCGTGAACGTCCGGGAGTTTGAAATATTAAAGAATTTGCTCCTATATCCACGATAACTGATTGAGATTCTTTTTTGTTCCTGTGAAAGGCATGATTTCAATGCGTCAGGTAATGTATCTATTCAACTATGATATCAACTGGAGAAATCAAATTGATTTTATGACAACTTTTTCCAATGAGCTTTGCGATAGTTATGAGTTATTTGAGGTTCACAGCAAACTAGTAGATTTCATCTTTATTCCCAAAACGTTTTCTCGAAAATCCAAAATTTACATTCTGCTCAGATAATTGAATTCAATTTGATATCATCCTCCTCTATTTTATGCTCAATTGTTCGCCCTAAAATAAATTTTCTGGGTTTTCTGTCCTCTGAAAAAAAGAAAATTTAAAATTCCTATAATAGTTATGATAATATAAAGGATTCCAGGACATTCCTACCTCCTATTTTAATATACAAACAATATTTGATTCTTGATTGATCAACCGTTGCTCACGATAGACAGGTAGTCAGTCAGTCAGTTGCAGGTGTTCAGTACATTTTAAGCACCAGTTACTCAGTGTTACGCAGTTTGAGCAGCTGAAAATGTATCCGGTAATAACGTGGCGCTCTCCTTCTGTTCTGAAAAAACTTATTTGAAAACTCGAAAAAAAGACACAAACTCCATCCTCCTTTCCCTGGAATAAAAAACGATCAGAACACACTCTCTTATTTGTCAGGTACCCCTCATACCTATTTCACTGTTTTCGCATTTGATACAGACGCTAGCTATCATTCCGTATTTTTGTCAGGTCCACGACTTAACTCAATTGCAGAAGTCATTTTTGACCTTTACAGTTTACTATTTTCCGGGTTACCACCCTAGAAAATGGCCCATATAAAAAGGCTAAAAAATCTTAGCCTTTTTACATGGGACAAATAGGTCTAATTCGATCATTTTTGTTATTGAAACTGCAATTAAAATTATTTTTAAGTCGCGAAACTCAAACTAAATAATAAGCAAATCGAGCCATATTCGAAATGATATACTAAATATGGCAACACTGATGGCAATACTGATGGCAACAATGTTTGTTCCGGTACGTAGTATACGTTCACGCGAAAAACAACACGGCCTATGTTTGTTTCGTAAGTGGTTTCGCAAAATGGTAAATACTGGACTTGTCTTTACGGCGTAATAGCGCACAATTTGATATAAAGTTGTGCATTATTTGCCAACAACTTAATAAAAGTGAATTATTAATAAGTAAAAGTCATGAATGTGCGCGAATCAAGCTCCAAACATTTATTCGCAAATATTTGACTCAGAATGCCCATCGCTTTTGAGAAGGGGTTAAGGTAATATGCAGTGCTACCAATATTGAATCCTGTCAGTCATGTTGTTCGACACGTACTTCTACATCCATGGACATGTTACAAAGAAATAGAAGAAGCAGATATGCGAATGTTACATATATTTCATACAGTGCGAGAGGGTAATAAGAACATATATATAACATGTTGCTCTTTTTTTCAAGTGTGAAATGTGTAAAGGCAATGGTCACGAGATAAAAGAAAACTTTTTTCTGATCGTAATATTGTGCAAAAGGAAAGGCGAAATTTGCCCTTTTCCGAACTTTTAACAGCTGTAACTTTCTAACGACAAGCGCCGCTTTCCAAATTCGGCTTCGTGTTTAGAGGACCAATTAACATAACTCAGTCCCTTTTTTGATCTGTGCGATAAACGGATATTTACCGAATGAAATGAAATACGGTGCTTTTTATTATGTTATCATGGACTCCTAATAAGTATAGGCCAATTCCATCAGTTATTTGATTGAGATATGCCAAATATTTAATAAATGGAAGAAATATAAATTATTGAAGTGATCAAAAATCGTTTTTACTATAAGTCGAAATTATCATTTTTCAGGATATATCGGATAAATAAGCAATTCAACGTACTTCAATAAAACATTAATGTAGCACTCCGAAATTTTGGAATATTTCGAAAGTTTAGTCGTGAATAATTCATTTTTGATGAAACTAAGCAAATGTTTCATCGAAAGCAAACTATTAATATGAATATGATCAACTGAGTATCAATTCCCCATGACCAGAGGAAAAATAAAAGGCGTTTGAATGTATATATGTAAAATATACACACATTTTTCTAACTCGTCTTACCCTTGCACCGACAAAACGATCACTTCAGAAGCATTTCTGAGTTAAATTTCTTCACCTTACAAGTTCATTGCCAGAAGTGAACCAGAATATATGAATTAGTTCTGTAGGACCACTACCTATTTGATGATATTTTTTTTCGAACGCTTCTATCACTATTTTTTTACTATTTATAACGACGTCAAAAGTAATTTTCTTCAAGCATATGAGACGGAGTGAGGATATGATGAAGTTGGATAATATGTTGTGTCATAGGAATCCACATTTGTTTTGCGAGAAGAATGTTTTTCCGTAATAATTTGGCGGGATAACGAATACCAAAACTCCGCAAAGAAATTGATAAATACTTCTATTCTAACGGACGAATAATTTCGACAATTGTGGATCCCTTGCAAGCTTTTTTTGTTGGTTTGTCATTGTAATAAATGTAAACTTCTCCTAGAGAGCTTATGAAAAATTCCTACTTTTCTAACACTATGAAAATGAAAAAATATTTTAAATAAAAATCAAAAGCATTAGCATTATATTGCTAGCACAATGCTTATCTTCTAAGCAAGGCGAAGGTTTTGTTTGTGACATTCACCCTTTTCATCATTTGTGCAATTAGATTCGATTATTTCAACGATAATTTCTATTTTCATTGATCCGCAAACTTACACTGAATCACAAAACAGATTCAGAAAGTGCCTATATGAATTTTCATATCAAGATGTATCAACACAGATTTTTAAACATGAGCTACAGAGAGTCCTTATAAAATTCAATATCTATCTTTATACATGAATGTAGCTTTAAGGGCCCCCACAGACTGCTGACTTTTTATTGGCCGATAGTTTGGTCGGCTTCTTACCAGTTCGGACTGGTATACATAATGGCCATCGGTGTAATGTTCGGATATGCATACCTCTCCATACTGATTGAGGAGCTAACCAAACTATCGGCCGATAGCAAGTCTTCAGTCTGCGTAGGGCCTAAGAACACGCGCAGAATGCAGACTTTTTGGAGAGGTTGTAATCGCCATCGGTCCAATGTAAACATATGCACACCTTTCCGTACCGATTAAGAAGCCGACCAAGCTCTCGGCCGATTACAAGTCTGCAGTCTGCTTGGCCCTTAATGTGAAGAGAAAGAAAAAACTGAAAGCTGGCATCCAATGGTTGTGAAATAATATACTTGAGTATATCAACTGGTGTTGAAAAACTATTGAAAACTTACAACCATTTTTTGCCTCACTTACGAACTGAAAATTTTCAAGCTGAGATTCATTGCAACTCATCCTGTGTTCAGTTTAGGTATAATAAAGTATCTTTGTCTCAAATGTATAACACAGAAAAATCGTCGAAGGAAAATTCCGGGCCAATCACAACGAAATGAAACCATTGAGGTTAGTTGAAAAAAGGTCGGAACTTTTTCAGAAACATGCAATATTGTTTATTTGAGAAATGCTCTTAATAAAATGATGGTGGTTTTCTCATATTTAGGTTCAACCGAAACCGTGGATGGCTAGAAGAACATCGCGTGAACCAAGGAAGGAAAGATATTTGTAATTGTTGTTAGGCTAGGAGAACATCTCCTTCGGTTAGGAATTTGAAAGCTCAGTCACTTGAAAATCCTGGAAGATAAGTCGATGGCGATAGAAATAACGAAGCCGGAATGAATTATGATATTTCAGCAAAGCAACGACCGTTACCTATTATAAAAGTGAGTAGGTCGGTGAGCGAAGCATTATCAGGAAAACGAACAGCATTTTCTGAATGAAATCTAGTTCAGCTTCAATATATTGCTGCCAAACTCCACACATTGGAATAGTATTTCAACATAGACAGGAATTGTGAGTTATGAATCATCAAGAGCTGTCGGGTTACAAATTTCTCGCCGAAACAATACATGGTTTCTCTATGAGATATTATTGCTGGCCGTAGTTCCTAGCACTGAGTTGAATGATTTCACAGGAAAGTCTTGATCTCAAAATATTAGGTAATAATGATACACCGGCTTCTTCAAGAGAAAATGTCTGCTTGGGTTTCACAAGCATTTCGAAATTCTCATCTAGTTTGTCATTCCTCACTCTATGTGGGTTTCAAGTACCGATATGGAAGCTCTGGAAGAAACTAGAATGAATAGTACTATTATTTGCAAAACTATGGACTGAATGTGGTTCCCAGTAAATCATTGAATCAAAAATTGTGTGATTGCTAGAAGTTGAACGCCTGCATTCATTTACAAACACATATTCTATAAGACAGAAAACTCCCAAGACAACATACAACTGAGAAAGCAAACCATCTGATGACAGTTTGACGAGAAATTCCGATGCCAAAGGCCAGAATCTGTTGAATGCTATTGAAAAATCTAGTGCTACAGTCATGTTTCTCCATAGTTCATAATGGAAAGCTGCCAAATATGCGAAACATAAGCAACATCTTCGGATTACATGATACGGTTGAACTCTTTGATCAGTCCGAGAAAGATTTCAAAGAAGAAGAAATTACATTTGTGATAGCAAACAATAACGATGGTGCAATATTTTTCTCTACCAAGTAACAAACCATCTTACGAACTATCATGAAGACATTCTCATTCACCCATATCAGGAAAATATAATAGTTTATAATAGTGATATGAAAACTAAAAAATTTTAAAGACTGATTCTTGGGTGTTTTCCGGGTTTGATGGCCGTGGTCCACAGGTTTTTATTCCTGACGTTTCGCCTACGACTATGGTAGGCATTATCAAAGTCTGTGAGGTAACGGACGCAATGATCTCGTTCTCACAGTAGATACTACTTTATTGGCGTTATGATCGGCTTTATACCTGTTCTCCTGTTCGACGTCCGATACTATCGTGTTGGAAATGGGCGTGGCTTGTTTCCTCTTGACTGGTTTGGGTCGTGTGTGCTTTAGAGCTGGTAACCAGACTTTGTTGATGTGTATGCCTTCTTCTTTTCGGTTGAAATTGTCTTTATGTTTGTGAATCTCTATCGCTTCTCTGTGTAACCTGGGATAGTAGCTCTGCGTTCTGTCAATCACTTCCGTTTCGTCAAATGCAATCGCGTGATTGCCTTCTCCGAGTGCATGCTCGGCTACTGCCGACTTGTCTGACTGTCCCAGGCGACAATTTCTCTTGTGTTCGGAGAGCCGTGTCTTGATGCTTCTTTTAGTGGTTCCAATGTAGACTGATCCACAGCTACACGGGATCCGGTACACACCTGGTGTTGCCCACGGCTCTCTTGGATCTTTGGCTGACCTTAGACTATTTCTAACGGTTCGTGTTGGCATCAGTATTGCTTTCACATCGTGTTTTTCCAGCGTTCGTCCTATGCGATCTGTCACACCTCTTATATATGGCATAAAGGCTTTCCCTACAACAGGTTTATTAACAGTTTCCTTCGTGTCCTCTCTCTTGGGTCGTATTGCCCGTTCGAATTCGGCTTCACTGGGGCATAAAGTATACAGGAAACCCACTCACACAGACAGATACCTGAACAAGAACTCCAACCACCAACCACGCCAGAAGAGAGGTGTAATTAAAACATTAGTGGAGAGGGCCCGCCGCATTTGTGAACCACAAAACCTCCCTGAGGAACTGGACCACCTTAAACAAGCGTTAAAAGGGAATGGGTATAGTGAAGCCGAATTCGAACGGGCAATACGACCCAAGAGAGAGGACACGAAGGAAACTGTTAATAAACCTGTTGTAGGGAAAGCCTTTATGCCATATATAAGAGGTGTGACAGATCGCATAGGACGAACGCTGGAAAAACACGATGTGAAAGCAATACTGATGCCAACACGAACCGTTAGAAATAGTCTAAGGTCAGCCAAAGATCCAAGAGAGCCGTGGGCAACACCAGGTGTGTACCGGATCCCGTGTAGCTGTGGATCAGTCTTCATTGGAACCACTAAAAGAAGCATCAAGACACGGCTCTCCGAACACAAGAGAAATTGTCGCCTGGGACAGTCAGACAAGTCGGCAGTAGCCGAGCATGCACTCGGAGAAGGCAATCACGCGATTGCATTTGACGAAACGGAAGTGATTGACAGAACGCAGAGCTACTATCCCAGGTTACACAGAGAAGCGATAGAGATTCACAAACATAAAGACAATTTCAACCGAAAAGAAGAAGGCATACACATCAACAAAGTCTGGTTACCAGCTCTAAAGCACACACGACCCAAACCAGTCAAGAGGAAACAAGCCACGCCCATTTCCAACACGATAGTATCGGACGTCGAACAGGAGAACAGGTATAAAGCCGATCATAACGTCAATAAAGTAGTATCTACTGTGAGAACGAGATCATTGCGTCCGTTACCTCACAGACTTTGATAATGCCTACCATAGTCGTAGGCGAAACGTCAGGAATAAAAACCTGTGGACCACGGCCATCAAACCCGGAAAACACCCAAGAATCAGTCACCTCCGGCCGTGAAAGTTTACGTTCTTTGATCAAATTTTAAAGAGTTGCAAAAAGAAGTTAAATGAGGGCCAGGTTGCGTATGATGAATCCCATCATTATGATGTTGAAAAATCTCAGCTAACGCTCTTACTTTTTGAATTGTACAGGAAAAATGGAAAACTCGAATTAAGTTTCTGAAATCATTTTCGAAAACTGCTTGATTTTTGTTTTCGCTTATTTCAAAGGGCTGTTGAAAAATACTAAAGAAACAATTCTACGAAGTGTTAGATTATTTTGGTCATCTCCAACTTTGGATTTTCAAATACGGGCCTGTGTTTTTTTATTGCATTTTTCAATGTTGTAGGTCATATTTAATGATAACATGGAAAAGCTTACAGAATTTTCATCGAAAAGTTCAAAGTTGGATGTAGCTCAAGGAATACAACACCCTTTAATGTAGGTACTCTCTTAAGCGTATTTCTGTGGCCAACTGACAGTTGCAATGGCAAAGTGTGAAAATGATCGCTTCCAAAAAAGTGTAGCTGAACAGCTGTCTCTCATTTGCTATATACCTCATATATTGTATTATTTCCGAGGATTTGAGCGAAACTGATTTTCAACTAGCCTCCATGGGAATACGTGTGATATATATTCGACTGCTACTTCTCTGTCAAAGCCGCAAAAAGTATTGAATTCGGTAGATCTCTCTGGAATCGACAATGAAGAAGCAAATGCTTTTGCTTATATTTTTTGAGACAAACACATGAACTAAGAACATATAGATAAATGAGTGTCAAAGCATTTGCTACTCATTATTGTCATGTTCTTCGAACAAGTGAGTCTTTTCTGTGTTATTATTTTTGTCGAGGGGGAATATAAGAGGCGATTTAAATAACATCTACAGGGTTACAAAATCACAGCACGAATATCTGACAATCTCCAATGCACACTGATCAATTACCTTTCCATATCACAATAGTACGTAAAGAATTTACAGTTTCGAAGTTCACAGTCTTCAACCGGCTATTTTAAGCCTATATATTTTATCGGAGACTATTCAAACAAATATATTTTGTATCATTGTATGTATGTACTAACCAAAAATGTTGTTTGACAAACGATATAAAATTGAATGTGTGCTATCCAGTTTGCGGTATGTGTCCTATTTGGGTAGGATTTCATGGGAAAGTTCAGTAATCGGAATGAAAATGAGAAATGATTGATAAACATTTCGTTCTCAAATTCGGCGCTGATAAATCAGAATGTAAGTAGCAGAGAACTTAAACACAAAGACGAAGTTGTCAAAGCTGGACCCTTTTTTAATTGAAATTCATCTATAATGAAGATCAATTGGATACTAAATTTGCACATATTCCAACATTTTTCATGAGTGCAAAAAGGTTTTGTTTTTTCGGAACATCACATTAGTATATCGAAAGTAGAGCCGAATTTATTATTACTTATTTAGTTTTTCATATTAAAAAAAAATTGGCCTTAGTCAAAAGTAAAGTTTTTTGATCGGATATCGAAATGAGTCGAGGTTCGCAACACCATTGACCAAAAAAACAATTTTCTCCGGTGTCGCACGCTACTTTCAGTCAATTGTTATATTTTTCATCTGAATAAATTACCTCCAATTTCATAACGTCATGGATTTTATGAATGGAAAACTGACAGATGTTTTTCGGATTATATCGATGTACCAAGGATACGTTCCATCAAAGTTCTTAATAACAACCGTGACGATTACTTCTACAGAATACGGCTTTATAGATGAAAATAATTCATGACGCGGCTGTAGTGATAGTCACGTCGTAGCCAACCTTCGCACAATGTGATGAATTATAATTATGTCACGAAACATTTTAAACTAAATGACTGCGAGCCGAATCAGTATCCATGTTCAACATATATTTTATTTGTTTCACCAGTTGGGAGACTCATTTGAGTTAACAATAAAGCAACTTTCTGCCTGAGAACCACGAGCAAAAGGCGTGGCTTTTGACAACAATCGATGTTTTTATTTTCAGTTAGATACGCTCGAAAAGCATAATCTTGTTTCACCCACGAACAGACAACGCAACCTCATTGGTTTTGAGAAACGGCATGCAATCAATAGAAAATGGCCGCCTAGTCTATCAAATATCTTATATCATTGAAAATTATATCAGAATCGAAATATCCCCCATATTTCCTTTTTTTGTGTGTTACGGATTGTTATTTCTTTCAAATGAGATTAGCCACGTTGAGTTTCCATTTTACTTCCGATCCCTGAATTTTTCAAAGTGAGGACTGAGTGTTTCATCCCCATGGTGGATTAATGCAACAATCGTAGCTCGGAAATCGTAAGTCTCAATTCGTTACAAAAAATACATCATTCATACAGCAATCTTAAGAACTATCATATCGTCAGAAGAGCTCACCTCATTAGTCGATTTTTTTGTGTCATTCGACCACGATACACGACATTTGAGAATATTATCGAAACTGGATAACTCATGCGCGGTTCAAAAAATCGGAAGTCGTAACTCGTAAGAGTTGAAAGTTCGTCAATTTTTCTTACGAATTCCGACTTACGATACCTGCATGAATGCTATCAGCGAAAGTCATTGACTCAACTTATTCTGACTTATTTTTCACAATTTGCGAATCCCGACTTCCGAGCTAAGAATGCAGATAGAATTGTAGCTGGAAAAGATATTGGGATATATCGAATTCCCATTACGCCGAATTCCCACTACGCCGAAAAGTATACCCACCACTTACGTCACCAATACACGATCGTTATCGAAGCTGTATCCCATTCGGCGTGATGGGAATTTGACGTAGTGCAACACCATGCATTTTCGATATCAGAAGCACAGAAGTGGCACTACGGCAAATTACGAATCGTCGTTCGGTCATCTTTCGGTTTTTTTTGATAATAAAGAAGGTGAATACGTCGAATCACCGTTACGCCGAATGGAATCAAGCTTCCATAACGATCGTGTTTTGGTGACGTAACTGGTGGGGATGCTTTTCGGCGTAGTGGGAATTCGGCGTAATGAGAATCCGGCGTTATGGGAATTCGACGTAGTGATACGTCCCGAGCAACATCAAAATCCACTACTGGTGGACAAGTTCTCTTAGGTACATATTCGATCAAGGCTGAAACTTCATGAAGTATCAATATATGATTGTTCAACAATGATTCATAGTAGACGAAACCATAACTTGTAAAAATATTTGATATATTCTCGTGTACAACTTTCGTTTCCCACCTATCACTCTCAAGCTTTATGAATTTGTGATACTACTATGAAGCGATCAAATGAAGCTTTGCGCAGCGGTTCTTGTTCATTTCTAGTTTTCTATCGAGCTTATTGTACTGTATGTCAATTCGAATCAAAATCATGTTTTCCATATGTAAATGGATGTGATATACCTCATTGTCTTTGTTTACCCCGCAATAAAAAATTATAATACAAATGTGTTTGTTGTTTCATATCTTTTTCGAAGAACAATGGAGTAACGCCTTGTTTGGATAAATGCAATTCGATGTTTCACAACAAGTTCAATATGGAGCCATTCAACCTGTTGCTTTCAGTATATATATATATATATATATATCAATTATATATATCAATATATATCAATTCACCGCCTAATTTCATTTCTATTGATCGTAACGAGCGATCTGTCGTGTACAAAGTCGAATCACAGATTACATACATCCCCTACCATATACGACAGCTTCGTCGGAACCTTTGATCTTTGTGGGTCAAAATCCTATGACCTCGAAAATGTCAGATTATATTTCTATTTACAGTGAGAAATAGTATAACATTACCACTATTTCTACATACCTACACTGGGACCTACACTGGGAAAAAAGACAAGAACAAATATAATTATTCGTTAATCAAATTATAAATTAGTTAAAAGTTTAGATCCAGTTTTGGGCAAGGTTAATATTTTGTTCTTGAGAACTCAGTAGCTTGATTCACACCTAAATCTGTTAATGAGTTATTGTTATTTGGGCGAAAATAAGCAGAAAAGAAAATCAATAATTTCAAACGCTTGGTTTTCTAGCCTGCCCACATGAAGAACTCAGTTGATATTGTGACGGATCTCCTGGCGCCGGCCCTGACGATCGTAGACGAGAAAGAGTCATTTTTCCTGAAATTCTCGTCGTGAGTGGAATTTTCGATACCTGAGATTTGACTCGAAGATTTTTCATAAGCGTACGCAGGTATATATACGGAAGACACTTCATCGTGGAGCAGAGTTTATTAGAGAGAGAGTTTAGCAGAGTTATTCAGATAGTTAATCGGAGCTTGGTGGAGAGTACTTTGGTATTGCTAAGTACACAAGTCGAAGTAGAAATTTCTATTACAAAAAGTTTTAGTACCGAGCATTGGAAAGAGTTAGTAATTGAGCAGAGTTATTTCATTTCCCGTTTTTATTGACCGTGCAAATGAAGCTCGACAATATTTTTCAACGTATATATGTTATAGGCTGTCTCTATAATATTATTTTGTTCTGGATATTATATTAATCATTATATAAATATATGGAATTGTTTTTCTCAATCAGCTGGAGATTAGATGTAAGAAGAGCTTCTGCTAAATCTCGCCTCCAAGTTGATTTTCAATACTTATCATTCATGTAAATTTTCATGTGGAAAGAAATAAAACCGATTTATAATTATTATAAAACGAACGGAAGACAATAGCATACCTTTCATACCTATTAGAGAGGAAAAAATACTGAGATAAACTTTAGAGACCATTTATGAAGCGATCATAATGAGGTGTTTTTTTAAGGGATCGAAAAATTAAACCATAATGAAAACGTAAAATATGAGTGGATAGTTCAACCTGGAATCTGATCGCTTCACAAACAGCCTCCTTCACCTCAGTATTCGTCCCTCTATGATAGGTGTATGTACTATTGTGTTTCGATCGTTTCATCTAACATGTCTGTGAATTTAATAAATATTTCAAGGATTTTAGGTCTGTAAAGCCAACAATTATGGTAAGTCCTATTGAATATTCAAAAATTTTTGTTTATCATGCGTGCAATCGTGGTAAGTAATTCGAAAACAAAATCTACTTTTCATTTACAGCTTTACGGAGCCCTGATGATGAATTCAATGAAATTCGAAACATTGACAAAAAAACAATAGTTTTTCTCTATCTTTACTGATCCCAAAAATCTCTAAAAAAATCAACTTGTGAATAAAATCAACAAAAGCGGATTCAATGCAAAAATCAAGCTAGCTTATCGTATATGGGACCTCTATCAACTACCACATCTGAAGATAGAACAAAAGACATCACAAAATTCATAACTGCAGATATCAATAATATTCGAGTATACTTGAATTCTGAAGTATATCCATATGAGCGTTGGAATTTGGATTTGGAAAACAACTTGATTTTTCAGTTCATTATGTTTATAATTACTTTCAAAGAAGTTATTATGATAAGGACATGAGTGAACCTCTAATGGATATAAGGCAATTTCGTAATTCATCATCGATTGTTTACATCAATCGAATGCCACAAAATCATCAACTATCGATATGAAACTTGAATTTGAAACCAGAAAGACCAAGTTTCCATGCAACACCAAAGTATTATGCACTCATTTTGCATGAGAGATTTCTAACATACCATATATTGGATGGCTGAGTTCACAGCAGATATTGACACTTATTACATTATTGATACTATTATATCATTCCTTGCAATTCTTTTTTTCATTATATTTTTGCATGTATTCATTTTCTTTTCTCTTCATTTATATTTTCAGTTTGTAAATTTTTTGAATATTAAATAATGATGTATATAGACGATCGGTATCGGGATACTAATCAAGGCAACATGAGCTCCTCAAAAATCGGTTTTAAATGCTGTAAAATAAAGGTGATCCCTTATTATGTTTGCACCCAATGTCAAAGTATTATACACAAGAGTTGTCTCAATAAAATGAAAAAAAGGTTCGTCATATCAAGAATAATAACGAAGAACCACCAAAAAAGGAAGTGTTAAAAATACTTGAAAAAACAATTAGTGACCTCACCGAAGATGTAGCGTTGAAAGATAGTTACTGTGATATAGTAATTATGTCTATTCCTCGTATGCATAACTTTTTATGACAAGGAGGTTACCATGTCAGCGGCAGTCAAAAACAGAAATAATTATCAATTTCGAGTTATAAGAAGCTGTATGAAGAAGTCCAATGAAGAAGAGATGCATCAGCAGTAATTTTGTGTGTTTTATTGATACTAAAAGTATTAGACTAAAGAGTAATACACCACAAGTGGCGACGAGCGAGTACTTCCAAACAGTTCAAAATAACTAGAAGGGAAGGTGAACCTACGTCAAAAATGTCAACGAATTACATCGGACATCTACGTGAATTTGACCTGATTCAATCAGACTGATCAATATTCAAGAAGAGGCTGGAAAACTATTTTATTGCTAATAATATAACGGACGATAAACGAAATAGTACAATTTTTTTGAATGCTCTGAATGATGAGGCTTATAAGTTTATCCACAACTTATGCGTTTCATATGAACCCGAAACTAAAAAATACAGTGTTTACTCAGAGAGTTAGTCAATGGCAGTTTTATTCAGAGCAGAGTTATTCAGAGCTAATTGGAACAAATTTAGTGGAGCTAAGTGGAGAGAGCTTTGTTATTGCTAAGTGCAGGAGTTGAAGTGTAGAATTTGTATAACAGAGAGTTTGTATTAGAGAGTTCATCAGCGTGTTTAGTATAGAGCGTTGAAGAGTTAGCGGAGCAGTTTAAGTGATCGTATTGTATTGTGTTGTGACAAAGAGTTATAATAAAAGTAGTTTTTTGGAGTTTTAATCGACGAACTCGAGGAAATATCGTAAAAATATTATTCCATTAGGATATTTCAAGTGTTTGGTTTCGTTTCGAAATAAACAAGCTAATATGAATAATTATTTTTTTGAGTTGCCAAACGATATTCAATGCATATTAGACAAACATAAAGCCATTTTGGAACCCGGTCTTGGTTAATTCAACAAAGGTTTATTTTCCATCGATAGTCCACTCCGAGCCGTGGCACGAAGAAGTTCAGCGCTCCAATGTGGGCAAAAAGTAGAGAGTGTAAAAAGTTGAAATATAAAAACATAAGATATGCGAGTGAATACGTTCAACCTAGATTTTACCGAAGTGCCTCAAAGAGTTACTGCAAAATTGAAGCTGCAGGATGACCAATTATTATCTATTGCAATCCAAGGAAATAAAGTATTTATCAAAGTTGTGACACAAGAGATACTTAGTATACTTTGGAAGAATTTGATGATAAATTGAAATTCTTAGCGCAAGATGGAAAGGATTACAAAATGATTATAAGTAATGAAAGCACAAAACAAATTGTGAAAATCCACCGCAATCCCCTTGAAGTTTCAGACAGCAAGATCAAGAAAGCAATGTTATACTTTGGTATGATAGAAAGCATCACGAATGACACCTGGTAAAACTTACGTTTCAAGTGCTATAACGAAACGAAGATAGTATGGAAATGAGGAGACCAATACTTTCGTATATAATAATAGGTGGTGTTAAGTTCTGGATAACATATCCACGGCAACAAAGAACGTGCAGAAAGTGCAACTCTACCGATCATGAAGTGAAGGACTGCGATCAACTATTATCGTATAGACTACAGAGGAATGACTATGCAGCTGCGGTAAGAAATAACGAACCTAGGAATAGCCAACTAAGATTCCCTGTTAATCTGGCTTCTGCGGATATAATGGAAGAAAACTTTGTTTCTCTTGGCCGCCTCACACAATTTGAAACCCCACCTGAAGTGCAAGCGCTTTCTTTACCGAATCATATCGATTCACCCATAAGGAATGTTTTGGACGAAGAACTAAATTTAAATGAAACATCAAGTATAAATGTGACGGTCTCACAAGAAGGCCCTTTGTCGATGAGTTTTAGCAGTATAACACCCAGGCCGAATCAGGAGGCCGAATAAAGCCGGAAAAGAAGAAATCAAAAGAAAAATCCTGATATCTCCACGTCAGAAGATGAGCGATTGATAAAAGCCCTGCCAAGAAGTCTTTGATGGGTGAAAACTGGAATGCTTTGATGGAGTCTGAGTCACATCCTTCAAGTGAAGTCCACAAATCTTTAGACTCAGAATAAGATTTTTTATGGCAACAGCAAGAAAAAGTGTCAATGTGAGTGCGATCAGTGTTGTTTCGTATACTATAGCTTTTATTAATATTTGTGCCATATCTCCGAAGGTTAAACTTCGTATGCTGAGGGATTTTATTTACGGAAATCAACTCGATATAGTATGTTTACAAGAAGTGGCAACGTCTAATCTATCTTTCATAGGTGGATATAACGCTGTTATAAATATCGCTGAGAATCTGAGAGGTACTGCAATTTTGGTGAGAGATTCTTTGAAATCTTCAGAATAATAAGAATGTTAAATTCATCTAGGGCAATTTCTATAAAAATTAGTGACATACGGATTTTGAACATTTATGCTCCTAGTGGGTCTCAGAATAACCACTCCAGGGAAAATTTTTTCAATAATGATTCATGTGCATAGTTTGAGCGCAAAGATGCTATTCTGCTAGGGGAAGATTTCAATTGTATTTTAGAACGTAGTGACTGTAATAATCCCAACTATTCGAATATATTGTTACGATATTCCTTGGGTTCGTCTATTAAAACACCAAACAACACTAAACTCCTTTTATTATAACTCTCTATCACAATACAATACAACACAATCACTTAAATCGCTCCGAAAACTTCCAGGTAACTTGTAAAAAATGAATCACATAAAATCCTATGAGAGAGACTGGAAATGAATCGCTTCAACCAAAATATTCACCATAAATCATCTACGATTCATAACTCTTCAATTTGTGAGCTTCAGGAATAATCCCATTCAAGGATGATTAAAATAATCAAAAAAAGATCCTGCAACCCAACTGTGTTCACTTTCAGTTTTCCGTTACCAAACGCAAAATGGCCGAGTAAACTTCAACCAACCAATTCCTGCCTAGAGAGGTCTCTCTTCTGCAATGTTCGTTTCGTTGCCTGACACGGAACAGTTCCGTTTGCTCTATTTACACCACCCTAATTATTACGAAACATCACCGGACCCAAACTACCTAATTAGCCTTATCGTCATTTCTTAACTATAAAACAACCGAAGGTAACAAATAAAGTTATATAATACGGAATAAAATGCAACAATCGAACACTCGAATACGACCGATTCCATAGTTACACTGGTGCGGAGAAATGGAACAGCCGAGGTCATAGGGAGCAACTGTCAGTACTGTCTTCGAGATTTGTTGTTATCAGGAAAACCGAAATGAATTTGTAAACAATGAATCCCAATCAATATTAATTTGTCACAACTCAGAGATTGGGCTTATTTCAAGGAGACTACGTACTGAACCAAGGTAAGTTAACGATTCTTTAATTGAAGAACCACCAACCTATTGGAATTCCTTTGCTTGCTAATGGAAATTTTCACAATCTACTAATGCAATTGCTTTTCGTACAATCACTTACTGATCTCAATAATTTTTCAGGTATCTGTCTTGGAGTTATAAGGCACCTGAATCCCAATGCAAGAAACGTTAACGAAAGATTCGACTGTTTATCGGAACAAAATCGACAGAAAAAAAACAATGAAAAGAATTCACCAACGAGTGCAGGTTTGAGGAAGATACGGTAGCAATTTATCGGGGTGCTTCGATTCGGTTTTCAAAGGGAATGTGAGTTCTCACGAAGTAACAAGTGAACAACAGGAATATGTACAGTGTTAAGCACTATTTTGATGAATAGCAGAAACAAATACTGGGTTTACCACTAGGTATACGGGAGTGTTAGTTTTCACAAGGTAACAAGTAAACAACAGGAATATATACATATTATACAACTATTTCAACGAATTACAGAAACACATACTGGGTATACCACTAGGAGTGTAACAGTTCAATTCATACAGGGTAATTTCTGAACAGAGTTCGAGTCAGACACAAGGACGGTTCATAACGTAACAATCCCCCCCTTGCTTCAAGAAATTCTCCCAGTAAATTTCTCATTAGAGCAAGTGAAACAAATTAGTGACTTATCTCCTCTTCCGGACCAGGTTTTAAGTCCTTAACGTTCTATACCCCCTAATCATTACCTACTTCGTCCCGTAGTAAGTACGTCCATGGAGACAATTTCTTTTTGACATAAAATGGGCCAATAAATTTTGAAGCTAATTTCTTCGAGAAATATTTGGTAGCGTCAGAAAGAAAATAATTTCTCCTCCAAACAGGCTGATTGGGAAAAAATTCAACATTTCGCCTACGCAAGTTGTACCTATCACAAGCCTTATCATCGGCCTCTTCCAAATGCTTTCGCATATCAGCAAAAAGTTTTTGGAAATTTTCATTCCTGAAGGATTTAGCCCCGTTTTCTTCTTCAACCTGATACTTGTCATCATAATCCGATCCCAACAAACACATATTCCGACCGAAGTTCATAAAATATGGCGACACCTTCATAACCTCGTGTTTGGAGGTCCTGATGGCACAACTGATCTGATCGAGATTCTCATCCCACGATCGATGGTTCTCCGAACAATACATTGCAAGCATGGTTTTCACAGTTTTGTTGATGCGTTCGGTGGAATTTGCCCTGGGGTTATAATTAGGGGTAAATTTACTACGACATTGGTATTTCTGGGTGAGTTTTATAAACTCCTCATTTCGATATTGAGCAGCATTGTCACAAATAATGATTTTTGGGACTCCAAACATTAGGAAAACTTGTTTTTCAATGTTTCGAACGACAGCATCAGTACTTGCTTTCCTGAGCGGAAACAAAAGACAAAATTTGCTAAGGTAATCAGTGACAACTAATACAAACGAATTGCCATGCTTGGATCAAGGAAGTGGTCCAATTAAATCTGTGGAAATCATCTCCCAAGGATTATTTACTTTCGGATGAGACACCATCTTATCGGTAGGACTTCCATATGTGGACTTGAAAGCAGCACATACTTCACAGCGACGGACGCATTTCGAGACATCACTGCGCATTTTGGGCCAGAAATAGCGCTCTGCTACTCGAGTTTTGTAGACTCCTGGATGACCTGATGTTGAGGGGTCGTGGGCAGCCACCATAATCTTGTGTCTATCCTGTTTCGGAACAACTAATTTCCAAGAATCTGTAGAAGGAGACAAATCAGGGTAGTCCAACTGCACGTATTTATATAAACGACCATCAGTTACCCTCCATTTCCCAAACTTGAGCGGATTCTTGAGGACCCTATCCACCATTTTAACATACCATTTACAGTGGCGTAAATAACGCCTTGGCAACCTTGGCGGCGCCAAGGGGCGCAGTGCAGGAGGGGGCGCAACAAAAGGCATTCAATAACACAAAAAAATAATATCTGAAATGAATAAACCTGATGAATGTTATATAGATAGAGATAAAGGTACAAAATTGACAATTGAAAAAAAATCAGGAGGAATGTGTTACATTAAAGAAATTTAAGTAGTCTGAGTTCTAACTGATTTTATTATAAGTTGCGTTCGATTTGACGCCCGAATGCCCGAAACAATCCGGGCGCGTTCTCAATAACCTGAATCACCTCGTTGCATTTATTTTCAAAGTCAGGGCGAGTTCTGTTTCATTGTTTTCAATAGCGTTGAGAGCTAGTAGTGATTACTTATTTTGAATTGATTTTATAACTAATTTTCGCCACGTGCAGTCAGTCGCAGCGTGTTTATGGAATTAGAATTAAAATTTTCGAGAAATGACGAAATGACATGAATTTGTAAATGTGAATATTTATGAAGTACCTATGACGTATGACTGATACAACAACTATTTGGCAATACGTCACTCCTTTGAGTTCAGTAAATTGGCTAAATGTTCACATAAGCAGCAGCCAAATAGTTGTTGTATCTGTCATACTTCATAAGTATTCACATTTACAAATTCTTGTCATATGTCATTTGTCGTAAATTTCAACCCATATTTTTAACAAAGGACGTTATATTTGTAGCTTCCCTGAAGATGACAGTATTCACTGCCGCAATATTGGAAATACAGTGTAAAAAAATTACACTTTTTGCTTGCTGCTTCACCCAATATCTTCTCCCCTTGTATCCTGACTGGTCAGCAAAGACTACCAATCTATATCTCGAAAACGAAAAATTTTTGGTGGAATTTACATATTTTGGCCTCCTGAAAAGTCAAATGAAATTTTTGAGGCTCCCAACTCATTTCGGAGATACGGCCCCTCAAAGACAGGAAATCAGGGTTTTACGCTTATGTTTGTTTCTAAGTCAATTTCGCTCGAAATTCCTCCTTTCTATCAAAAATGAAAAAAATCGTATAATTCGGTTGGAAAGTGATGGAGAAGTTGATATAGAATGTGTATGTTTTGCTGATAGAAAGGAGGAATTTCGAGCGGAATTGTCTGAGAAACAAACATTGGCGTAAAACCCCAATTTCCTGTCTTTGAGGTAGTTTCTTCGAAACGAGTTGAGAGCCCCAAAAATTTCATTTGACTTTTTTGTTCAGGAGGCCAAAATACGTAAGTTCCACCAAAAATTTTTCATATTCGAGGCGTAGCCATAAACGGAATTTCACACATATATATATATATATATATATATATATATATATATACATATATAAAATATTATTTATAGGGTGGAGGGGCGTATAGCCTATGTTTGCCAAGGGGCTTGGCTTACCTTAGTTACGCCACTGACCATTTATCGGACCCAAGGTTATTATCTTCAGAAGATTCCTTCTCGACTACCTGAACCTCATCAACAACTGGTACCGCTCTTGAGAGAGTATCGGGTACTACGTGATCCTTACCCTTACGGTGAATGACGGTGAATGAGTACTGCTGGAGTCTTACAGCCCAGCGGGCTAAACGACCCGTGAGGTCCTTAAGATTGTGTAGCCAAAGTAGGCTGTAATGGTCTGTTATAACGGTGAAGGAAATACCCTCCAGGTATGGTCTGAGTTTCTCGATTGACCAGAGAACTGCTAGACACTCTCTCTCGGTTGTTGTGAAATTCCGTTCCTGTTTGGTGAGAGACCGACTCAGATAGGAAATCACCTTATCGCCCTTGCCGCTAGGATCAGGTTGTGTTAGGACAGCCTCAATTCCAAAGCCAGAGGCATCTGTTTGAACAATTAAGGATTTTGTATAATCAGGGCAACTGAGAATAGGGGCAGATACAAGGCACTCCTTGATCTTCCGGAAGAATTCAGCACATTCGTTGGTCCAAATAAACTTGGAGTTTTTACGAACCAGAGCAATGATCGGGCAAACGATAGATGAAAAATCTGGGATGAAACGCCTGTACCACGAGAAAGTGCCGAGTACTCTCCGCACTTCGGTGACATTCGTGGGCGCGGGAAGCTCCAACATGGACTTGACTTTATCTGGGTCAACATGGAGGCCATTGCGATCGACCACATATCCAAGATACTTCATTTCTGGCATACAGAATTGACATTTTTCTAAGCTAACAGTTATGTTCGCTTCACGTAGCCTACGGAATGCTTCTTCCAGCGTCGACAGATGCTGTTCCAAAGTCTGGCTGACGATAACAACGCCATCCAAATATAACTACGTATATGATCGTGGCGCTGTAAACACGTTTTGAGTGAGTCCTGATATTTTCACAAGTTTAATGTGGTATTTTGCCCTTTTCTTATAAGAAGCACTGCGAATTTTGTGTGAAGTGACGCCTAACACAAGACTGTGGAGAGTTTTTTGGATTTTATTGCTTAAAAAAGGTGAATTCGGTCATTTGAATAACCACACCCGAACTTTGTCTACAGTGTTGCCAAATCACCATAGCATTTTGGAAGACATTGATTCAGTAATTTTGTAATTTTGTGAATATGTCCAAAACAAGAAGCACCAGTTCCACTTCAGTAGATGAAAGCATTCTAGAAGCGTTAATTATTAAATTAGTACCAAAACTAACTCAGAGAATTGTTCTAAAAAAATTGTTCTAAAATTGTTCGTTTTCGTTAACCAGCTGACGAACGTCAACCCTCAGAAGTCGAAACTTGTGCGAGCAATGGATCAACGAGGCCTTACCTTTTAACGTGCGATTACCCAGCACGGTGGCCCGGCGAGGATTCGAACCCCGGCCTTCCGCTTGATAGGCAGATATGCTAACCACTACACTACCGAATAGAAGACCAACTCGAAAAACTCACAAAAAACATTGAAAAACTTGAAACAAAAATCAGTGATATTGTCGGAAAACTAACGTCTATTGAGGATTTGGCAAAAAAGAATAAAAACGAAATTTTGTCTATTAAAAACAAAATGGACAAAATAGAGGCCAATATGAGGATGAATACTCTCAGACTAGTTGGTGTCAAAGAGGAAAAGAGCGAGGATATATTGGGAAAAGTAATAGCTATTTGTAAGGATGCGCTCTCAATTAAGTGTTCACCGTGGGAAATTAATAAACTATTTAGAATCGGTAAACTGAATGACAACAACACAAAACCCAGAACAATTATCATCACATTCGTGTCGAATTTAAAAAGGAACGAAGTCTATAGAGCAAGATCTTTGTTAAAAGGATCCAATTTATATCTGAATGAGGATCTATCTGAGAAAATTTACAAGCTCCAAGGAAATGCCAAAAAAAAGTATGGATCGCAGGTGTTTTCGAGGAATGGGCGAATTTATGTGAATATTGACAACAGTGTCAAGGAGATAACTGAGGAAGATATTCTATGAAATATTCGTCGTTTTGTTTTACTTTTCCGCCGGAGAGGCAAAAAAGTATAACTGATAAATTGTTGAAAACAGAATTGTTTTTATTGGAATTAAAATAAATATGGGTTCACACCCTAGGTGGATTATTGATTTTGGGTAGAATTTATTCAAATGTATATCTTTGTTTTATTTTTATTTCTGTCAACAAGGCAATCTATAGTTTATTTCGGTGTTTGTAGCAAAATATCACAATTATGATTGTTTATAGTTATTTATATAGGCCTCACTCATATATACATATATAAGTATATATAAATGGTAAATGACTTAATCATTCATTATCAAAACTGCAGAGGGTTAAATACTGAATTGAACGAGTTTTTCAGGAACACTTTAGAAAATTCATACGATGTTATTGTGGCTGTTGAGACGTGGTTGCAGGAGGGGGTTTGGGACGGAGAAATTGTGGATAGCAATGAGTTTAATGTGGTAAGATCTGATAGGAATAACCAATTAACTAACAAAAATAGAGGAGGTGGAGTTTTAATAGCTACCAAGAAAAAATATAAAATTTTAAATATTCTCAAAATAAGCTCTATCTTTGAGGCATTAGTAATACATATAAAGGTTAAAAATGTTAAATATAGCTTTGGTTCTGTGTATATACCTCCCAATGGTGCACTGGAAGTATATGAGTCGGCAATAGACTTTTTACAACGAAATTTAGTTAATTTAGAGACCACTTACTTTTTCGGAGACTTCAATATACCTGAAATCACTGGAATCAATTATAATTATAATATGTTGAATAGTAAACTTGAAGCCATTCGCGACTTTTTAGATTTTAATAATTTTAGGCTTTACAACGACATAAAAAATTCACAAGGTGAAACCTTAGATTTAATAATGAGTTCGGAAAATAATTATGAAAAATGTAAAGTACTAAAAGAGGAATTACCACTTATAAAAAAGGATATTTATCATCCAGCATTACAAATTTCAATTAAAATCGGAGACCAGGTAATAGGACAAAGTAAAGGTTCACAAGAACAACAATTTAACTTCAAACGAGCAGATGTTCTGAAACTGAGCGAACGAATCAGAGATACTAATTGGAATAATGTATTGAGCGAGACATCGGATGTGAACACGGCATTACGGCATTTTTATTCATTCTGGTCGGAAATTATTGAGGAGTGTGTTCCCAAATATGTTCAGAATAAAAACAACTGGTTTACGAAAGATATTAAAGATCTCATTAAAGAAAAAAATAAATATAGGAGATTGAGTAAAGTTACCGACCATTTCATGGACAAGTATTCAAAACTGAAAAAGCAGTTGAGAAACTTGATTTGAGCCGAAGAGAAAATATACATTAACAGAGTTGAACATAACTTGAAAGATAACATTAACGAATTTTGGAATTATACAAATACGAAGAAACAAAATAACCTGAACCTAGGAAGTTATATCCTTGAGGGAGAAAGTATTCCCGCTAATGAAACAGCCGAAGTTTTTGCAAACTTTTTTTCATCTGTTTATGCTCCGAATAAAGCTACGTATAATATTAACTTTGATAGGGATAATGTTGCTTGTAATAACACTTTTGTACTCAATGAAACAGTCGACGACGACTTTAATAGGGCGGTGAAAAAATTAAAGCCTAAAAAAGCAGCAGGTGTCGATGGCATTCCTCCTTATATCATTGAGGCCTGTAATGATTGGTTGAAAAAACCTTTGATGCATGTTTTCAATCTCATTATATCAACTAAAGTATTTCCTTCAATCTGGAAAACAGCGATAATTACTCCAATACCTAAATCGGGAAATAGATTGGACATAGAAAATCATCGGGGAATATCTATTATGTGTGCACCATGCAAACTGTTTGAACAAATAATCTATTCTAAATTATATGACCATACTGAAAATTGTATAGTGTCTCAACAACACGGCTTCATGAAAAATAAATCAACCAATACCAATTTATTTATCTTTACCAATCTTGCCTACGAAACTTTGGAAAGTAAATCACAACTAGATATTATTTTTATGGACTTCCGAAAGGCATTCGACCAAGTAGATCATGATACTCTTTTATCAAAATTGAACAATTTTGGAATGGCAGAGGATTTTCTGCATTTGATGAAAAATTACTTAAAAGATAGATCGCTCATTGTGAAGCATAATGGAAACACTTCTAGTAAATTCTCAGTTAACTCAGGTGTACCCCAGGGTTCTAACTTGGGGCCACTTTTATTCATTATGTTCATTAATGACTTGCCGTCTATAGTGACAAATTCAGATTGTTTGCTCTTCGCAGACGACCTCAAAATATTTAAAAGAATTCAAAACGTAAGAGATTGTGTGAAATTACAAATGGATATAGACAATGTTCATAAATGGAGCTGTGATAACAAATTATATTTTAACGTAAAAAAATGCTGTACTATGTCTATTACTCGCTCAAAACATCCAATTGAATTCGAATATGAAATGAACGGGGAAGTTCTTGGGAGATGTCATGAAGTTAAAGACGTGGGTATCACATATAGCGACACACTATCATTCTCAAATCATATCCAAGGTATTGTACGTTCTGCAAACCGTATATTGGGTTTTATAATGAGACAAACAAGGGATTTTGATAATAAAGAATCAATAAAACTCCTCTACTATACACTGGTCAGAACTAAATTGGAGTATGCTTCGATAATTTGGTATGGAGAGAGTCAAATGTTACTGCAAAAAATTGAGAAAATTCAAAACAAATTTTTAAGATATCTATACTTTAAGAAATTTCATAGAAGAGCTGACTATAATACAATAAGAACGACATACTTGAGAAATGAGTTCAAAATGTTATCGTTGGGAAATAGACATATACTGTCCATGCTACTCTTCTTATACAAAATTATCAACTACAAAATTAATTCTCCAGAAATACTAGCCGTGATCAGGTTCAATGTCCCGCCTCGTAGAACCCGCACATTTGCTATGTTCAATATTCCTATGATATCTGCTACAACCAAGTCTCCACTTGTAACTATGTTTCGACTAGCCAATAATTTCAATGCACTCATAAATTTGGATTGGACCCTCTCATTTAATAATTTTAGGCGTATTGTACTACAACATATTTTAGACACAGGGATATGATAGAATTTGCAAACTGTTCAATTTTAGTTGATTTGTATGTACAATAACGAATATTGTGATTTACAGTGTTAAGTAATATGTATAATGATACTATTTATCTATGTAATGAGACCTCTGAGGTCTGTTTGGATAAAAATAAATAAATAAATAAAAATACGTGAGGTTCCAGATCGTGGCCCAAAACATTGTCTATCAATCGTTGCCAAGTTGCCGGAGCATTGTGCAGCCCAAATGGCATTCTACGGAATTGGAAGAGACCTCTGTTGGGTACGGTAAAAGCGGTATATTGCTTCGATGACTCAGCCATAGGTACTTGCCAATATACCGACTTCACATCCAAACTTGATAGAAACTTGGCATCCCGCAGCTTGTCCAAGGTATCGGATACAAGAGGGAGGGAGTAACTATCTTTTACTGTCACAGAATTGAGTTTGCGAAAGTCGACGCAGAACCTTAAAGACCCATTTTTCTTTTTGACCAGAAGAATGTGCGAAGACCATGGGCTATTAGATGGTTCGACTTTCCCCAACTTTAGCATCTCCTGTAACTCCTGGTCTATCTGCTTCTGCATGACAGGATTCACCCGATAATACCTCTGTTTGATAGGTGGGCTGTTGGTTGCAATAACATGATCGGCCTTGTTGGTGCATCCTAAATCCTTACCCATCAGCAACACAGTCCTACCAATAACCGCTTGCAACCTAGCTTTTTCAAGAGGAGTCAGAAGGCTCTGACAATTAACATGTTCCACTGAATTGACAATGATCGGGTTGTTGGAGAAATGCCACTCATCATGTCGTAAGTCTGGCATGATGCCCATATTCCTCCAGAAATCGATACCAAGAATAAGCAAGTGAGGTACCTCAGGAACAATAACCGCCTCGATCAATGATACCTTACCTCTGAGCGTGATTGAAAGACCAGCAATACCTAAAGATTGACACTTATCACCGTTAGCAACCGTACAAAAGGAGTTCCTATTTCTATCAATGGGTATCCCCAACTGGTTTAACACTAATAACCCCTTAGCTCCCACTACAGTCCGTGATGCTCCTGAATCCAACAGTCCTAATAATGGCTAACATGTTCCAAGACATAATCCAAAATGACCTTGAGCTTATTGACCGAGACCTGCGCACCAGCATACCTACCTCGATCACTTAAGTACGCTGGCTGAAGTTTCCCACCTTCGAACAATCTGGACAGGTCTTTACAGTGAAACCTTCCTTCTTACAGCGATAACAGAACTTGCCTTTTTTTGAAACACAATCGATCGCCTTGTGCCCTGGCTTACCACATCTATAGCAAACAATTTCTGCTTTGGGTTCCTCCGCAGTTCGACTAGAAGAAACCGAAGATTGAAAACTGTCTAAGTTTTTCTCCACCTGCATATAGACTAGATCAGGTTCAAGGATGCCACTTCTTCTAGAAGGGGCAACAAAATTTTCGACTGTTTCCTTTCTAGCTTCAAGACGCCTACCTAAATCGCGGAGCTCTGAAATAGAAGTAACCTCAACAAGAGCGAGTTGATTTTGATAAAATGGTGCAATATTGCGCATCAAAATCTTTAGTTTTGTGTCTTCAGAAATCGGGCAGGTTAATCGGTTGAAATATTCCGCCATAACTGCTAAATAGATCCCAATGGACTCATCGGGTCCCTGAGTCCGTTTTCTTATTTCCTCAAATAACTTCTCGTTATATGTGGAAGACAAATATTCTTCTCTAAGAAGAACAACAAATTGATCCCAAGCGCTTGCCTCATGTCTGTACGCTAAGTAGAATTGTTGAGCTCTCCCAGCGAATAAGTCGACCCATGATTCTAATTTTTCAAGAAAAGCGCCCAAAGACAAGCCTTTCTTATCACCCGAGAACTTGACACCCCATTTACTAGGTAGAATGGGTTTATTATCAACAGGAGGATTATGAGGTGGCGAGACACTTGAGGATCTTCGCTTATGACCGACACCAGCTGCAAAGTCAGCATGCTCCAAAAAAGTAAGTTGTGCTGGAATCTCCAATCTCCTTTGAGCCTCTTCAGCCTTCTGATGAAGTTTGTCCAAACATGTGAAAGCTTTGGATCGAAGATTGGCACGTTTGGGACATTCTTCGCTGATGTGATCAATGCGATTGAGAACATGTGCTAGTCTCGACGCATATTTTAAGAATTGACCACTGGTAGCAGTATCACAGAAATTTTCAATGGGTGGTTCGATTCCGCGCAACTTATTCTCCACAGCTTCTACATTCTCTTCAACCGAAAAAGGATATGTAGGATAATGCACGCTATCACCACTCTTTTCTAATCGAATTGCCATCGCCAATGCATGACGCATATCCTCACAAATTCCTGTCGCCATTCCTCGGATCTTCAATTCATAATTGAGAGCTCGTCCTGAGTCAATCGATTGGGTTGCATTTTATACGCCATTGCAAAAATGCTAAACACCAGAAACAGTAGTAAAAAAAATAACGAATTGACGCCTCGGCCATTCGGCGCGCAAAACTCATCAATAAAAGTATAACACTGGATAATACAAAAAAATCAAAAAATAGATCAGCTCAGAAAAAAAATCAGTTCAAAAAAATGTAGATGCCTTTTACTTGAAAGCGAAATAGTTACTACGAAAATATGTTAAAACGAAAATTCTTACACAGAAATAGACGAATCTGAATTTCCCAGCAGGTGAACTGTCCAACAGAAGGAAAAAAACACACGTTATGAAAGCTCAGTATGCTTCCATCTATCATCTGCCTTATAAATAAATAAATTCGTATTAACATACTAGCATTTCTAATGAAATGTTTATCTACCCGAATTTTCCCAGACTAAATAAAGATAAGGCACGAAATTGTCAGAGGTGAATTATACTCAAATAAATATTTAAAAAAAAAACTTGAAGCTTACCCAGGCCGAGGGGTTTTTCTTTCTCATGAGGCGGGAAAATAATCCCTCCCAAGATAATATCCGAATATTTCGTTTTCCACCGGGACTCTGGAGAGACAATGACCTTTATTTGCCCACCTTGAACGAACACAAAAAAAACATGGTTTCAGGAACGGTGTAGGCAATATTATGGGCGAAATCACAACAAAAGGAAACTTCTAGTTTCAATCAAATCATTGACATACCTGAATTTCAATATTCCTGATTACTTCCAGGTAACTTGTGAAAAATGAATCACATAAAATCCTCTGAGAGAGACTGGAAATGAATCGCTTCAACCAAAATATTCACCATGAATCATCTACGATTTATAACTCTTCAATTTATGAGCTTCAGGAATAATCCCATTCAAGGATGATTAAAATAATCAAGAAAAGATCCTGCAACCCAACTGTGTTCACTTTCAGTTTGCCGTTACCAAACGCAAAATGGCCGAGTAAACTTCAACCAACCAATTCCTGTCTAGAGAGGTATCTGTCCTGCAATGTTCGTTTCGTTGCCTGACACGGAACAGTTCCGTTTGCTCTATTTACACCGCCCTAATTATTACGAAACATCAACGGACCCAAACTACCTAATTAGCCTTATCGTCATTTCTTAACTATAAAACAACCAAAGGTAACAAATGAAGTTATATAATACGGAATAAAATGCAACAATCGAACACTCGAATACGACCGATTCCATAGTTACACTGGTGCGGAGAAATGGAACAGCCGAGGTCATAGGGAGCAACTGTCAGTACTGTCTTCGAGATTTATTGTTATCAGGAAAATCGAAATGAATTTGTAAAAAATGAATCCCAATCCATATTTATTTATCACAACTTAGAGACTGGGCTTATTTCAAGGAGACTACGTACTGAACCAAGGTAAGTTTACGATTCTTCAATTGTAGAACCACCAACCTATAGGAATTCTTTTGCTTGCTAATGGAAATTTTCACAATCTACTAATGCAATTGCTTTTCGTACAATCACTTACTGATCTTAATAATTTTTCAGGTAGCTGTCTTGGAGTTATAAGGCACCTGAATCTCAATGCAAGAAACGTTAACGAAAGATTCGACTGTTTATCGACAGAAAAAAAAACTATGAAAAGAATTCACCAACGACTGCAGGTTTGAGGAAGACACGGTAGCAATTTATCGGGGTGCTTCGATTCGGTTTTCAAAGGGAATGTGAGTTCTCACGAAGTAACAAGTGAACAACAGGAATATGTACAGAGTTAAGCACTATTTTGATGAATAGCAGAAACAAATACTGGGTTTACCACTAGGTAAACGGGAGTGTTAGTTTTCACAAGGTAACAAGTAAACAACAGGAATATATACATATTATACAACTATTTCAACGAATTACAGAAACACATACTGGGTATATCACTAGGAGTGTAACAGTTCAATTAATACAGGGTAATTTCTGAACGGAGTTCGAGTCAGACACAAGGACGGTTCATAACGTAACACGCTCATATAGTGAAGAATCATCCAGACAAATCTAGACAATCGAATAATCTAGGTGAGCCGCGATCACGCCGGTATAATTCCTGGAACTGCGGCACCAATTCGCATTCATAGCCGGTAGAGCCGGCGCCAGCACATTTCGTTACATTATCCCCCTCTCAATTTTGATCGTCCCGATCAAACAATACGTCATTATCGCCATTGTAATGTTTAAGTCTTTCTAGGTGAACGACCTTCATTTTTGCTCTGGGGCTACGTTGAATCCTCTACACCACGTCATTTATTCTCTTGACTATCGAATAGGGTCCTTCCCAGCATGGTGTTAGTTTGGGAGAAATTCCTTTTCTACGACGAGGGTTGTACAGCCACATTCGATCTCCTTCTTTGAATCCACCAGTATTCGCCTTGAGATTGTATCGAGCCTTCATCCTGTCACTAGTAATCTTCAATCTTCTCGCAATTTCGTGAATCCTTATCAGGCTGTCTCGCAGTTCATCGGCATAATCCTGTACCTCTTTTTCCTCAGTACTTGGGGATCCGAACACCAAGTCACAGGGCAAACGAAGATCCCTTCCGAAAATGATACTGGCTGGGGTGAACTTTGAGGAATCGTGCACAGCTGCCCGGTAAGCCATCAAGAATAGTTGAAGGTGTCGATCCCAGTCTTTTTGATGCTCTTCTACTACTTTGGAAAGATGTTCTTCCATAGTCCTGTTGAAACTCTCGACCATGCCATTAGACCAGATCAGATCAGGAGGGCAGGTGTTCTGGTCTTGCTAATTCCCATCAATTCACAAACCTTCCTGAATAAATTCGATTCAGAATTCCTTCCTTGATCGGAATGTAGCTCCATTGGCACTCCAAACCTTGTAAACATGTTGTCCACCAGGGCTCTTGCAACGGTGGATGCTTCTTGATTAGGCAAGGCGTAAGCTTCAATCCATTTACTGAAATAATCCATGGCAACGAGGATGTATTTGTTGCCATCATTCGTCATCGGGAACGGTCCAGCTACATCGATGGCGATTCGTTCGAAGGGAGCCACCAACATTGTATTGTTTCATCTCGCCCCTTGATCTTGTACTAGGACCTTTGCTTGCTTCGCATTTTGGGCATCTTCGGCACCATCTCTCGACATCTGTTCGACATTGGACCCAGTAGAACCTTTTCCGTATTTTATCCACGGTCTTGTTAACTCCTAGATGTCCACCTGATTTACCACCATGAATCTCTAACAAAACATCCTCTATTCTCGACATAGGCACAACCAGTTGGGAACTCACTTTCTTGCCATCGACTGACTCCCAAGCCCTCTTCAGTAGGCCATTCTCCACAATCAAGGAATCCCATTGTGCCCACAATGTGTTGAACGTTAATGATCGATCTGAGATGTCCTTCCAGGTGGGTCTTTCTGCTCCATTTTCTTTCCATTTCAAAAATTCTGCAACGTTTGGATAATTTTGCTGGTCTTGTCGCATCTTTGCTGTTGTCCAATTGTCGTCAACTATCAATCTCACTTGGTTGATTCTTTCGCGACATTCAATTCGCTCACAGTCTTTACAAGTATCCGAACAAGGTCTTCTTGACAAGGCATCTGCGATGTTATGCAATCTTCCTGGTCGATGTTTTATCCTGAAGTGATACTGGTTCAACTTCTCAATCCACCTTGCTACTTATCCTTCAGGAGTCTTCATTTCGAGTAATCACTTCAGAGCTGCATGATCTGTTCTGATTAGGAACTCTCTTCCGTACAGATATTTGTGAAAGTGGTCTACAGCCTTGATTATTGCCAGTAGCTCTTTTCTCGTTACGCAATAATTTCTTTCTGGCTTGGTGAGTACTTTTGCTGTAGAACTCGATTACTTTTTCCTGACCATCTTGCTCTTGTGATAGTACGGCTCCAATACCATTATTACTGGCATCTGTGTCCCAAACAAACAGGCCTCGTTGACGTGGGAAACTTAAAATGGGGCTGGAACAAAGAGCAACTTTCAGTTTCCCAAATGCTCGATCACTTTCGTTGGACCAGACGAATTTGACTCGATCTTCTGTCAACTTATGTAAGGGTGCCGCAATATCAGCAAATCCTTCTACGAAACGACGGTAGTAGGTGCAGAAACCTAGGGAACTCCTCACTTCATGTTTGTCTCTTGGCCTCGGCCAGTCTCTGTATCTTCTTTTGGTCTGTTCGGATGCCGTCTGATGAAACTGTGTGACCTAGAAAATCCATTTCTTTCTGGAACAATGAACATTTCTGAAGATTCAGTTTGAGGTTGGCGTCCCTGAATCGTTGAAAGACTTCTTGCAGGTTGTGCAGATGTTCTTCGAATGTCTTTCCCATGACCAAAACGTCGTCGAGGTATACAAGACAAGTTTTCCAAGTGAGCCCCCGAAGAACCAGCTCCATTAGTCTCTCAAACGTTGCTGGAGCATTGCACAATCCAAACGGCATAAGAGTAAACTGGTAAAGCCCACTCCCAGGCGAGAAAGCAGTCTTCTCCTTATCGTCTTCATGTATGCCCACTTACCAGTATCCGCTCTTCAGATCTAATGTTGAGAACCAACGGGAACCTACCAAAGTTGTTAATGTGTCATCTATTCTTGGTAGAGGGTAGCTGTCCTTTTTGGTGACATCATTTTATTTCCTGTAATCGACACAGAATCTCGTGGATCCATCCTTCTTGGAAACCAACACAACAGGCGCAGACCAAGGGCTCGATAACTCTTCAATCACACCGTCCTTCATCATCTTGTCGACAAGCTCTTCCACCTCCTGTTGCTTGGCGAATGGAATTCTTCTTGGTGTCACTTTCACTCCTGATGAAATCCTTGGCAGCTTTCAGTTCCTCTGTCGATAAGTGTTGACATGTTTTTTCCAGAGTTGATATAACACTCTCAGAGTCCGCCTTTATTTCTTGATGTTCATTTGAATTACAGTTCGCTACCCAAGTAACAGGTTCACATGTTCCAATGACATCGCCTGCCTTAACAGTTATTTTTCCAGGAAACACGTTGGCAACTCTCACAGGAATCGTTTTGTTCGTTTTACCTAAGGCCTGTGCAAACACCAAATTGCTGGGGGATTCATCACATGGCTGGACTACTCCAACGCAACACCCAGGGTCTTCATCTAATGTAGCGCAAATTAATTTTTCTGAAAATCCAGGAATTCTCGCAGTTTTCAATAATCGCAGTTTGGTAGGTATCGTCCTTTCCATTGTAGTTGTAAGGACAATTTTTTCTCCTCTGAACCTCATTATCTTCTCCTCATTGTCGGATGAAAATCCATAGTCACTGATCAAGTCCATTCCGAGTATGAATTCATCTTCTATATCTGCGACGTAAACTGTATCTGTGATGGTGAGTCGCCCAAGAACCAATGTAATCTCAGCCTCTCCTCGAATATGTGCGTTTTCACCAGTGACTGTCCGAAGCACGACGTTGGATGATATAGGCTTCACGTTTCAAGGCCGAAAGATGTCGCTGCGTACTAAGGAAACTGCAGCACCGGTCTCTACGGTGCATATAACGTCGATTTTATTTAATTTTCCTGGAATGGTGAGGCTCTCAGATGTTCTTTTCAGCCTGTTAACACTGATGACCCTGGGGGCTCTGTTATTGCTAGCCAGCATGCGCCCCGATATGCTGGCTAATTCTCGTTTTCCTGCCGCTAATTTGAGGACTCGCTGGATGACCTTGTCCTCACAGGTGATTGCGTACGAGATGGAACCCTTGCAGGAGAGCTATATCTTGATGGCATTCTCACTCTACAGTCTTTGATGAGATGTCCGGGTTTTCCACATCTATAGCATGTCCTCTTCTTCTGGGTGCTGATGCCACTTTTCATTGATTTGATTTCTTCCAGAACCTTCTCGACTGAACTATTCGCTGTGCCAAATCGTTGTTCCGGTTCTTCCATTGAAACTGCACGCACTTTCGGCCTCTTCGTGTTGAAGGCCGCCTCCACTTCCAAAGAGCGAACCAAAGCATCGCTACTTCTCTTGAAACTCGTCAATCGTAAAGTTCTTTGTATTTCTGGGTCTCTCAGTCCATCTATAAATATCTGCACAGCCAACTGCTCCTTGAAATCTCCGGGGGCTTCTGGATACGCCAGCTAGATTAGACGTCGAACATCTGCCTCAAATTCCTGCAGACTCTCACCTGATTTTTGTATGCGAGTCCTCATTTGGGCCCGGTACAGCTGTTCTCGGTGTTGATCGCCATACCTCAACTCTAGTGCAGAAATCAGGTCCTCATATTGCTTCTGCTGTTCTATGGATATCGTTTGTAATATACCCAAAGCTGGCCTTCTCAAAGCTACTATGGGTGCCGTAGTCTTCTTCGCCCTATCCATTGGTTTCTGTCGCAGCCTCAAATTGTCGACGATACATAGCCCAAGACGACTGTCCGTCAAAAGTCGGTGGTTTTACGGAAATTGTTGATGTGGCAACCCTGTCACGGCGATCCTGGTTCTTGAGTAGAGCTATCTGCCTTTCAAGTCTTTTCACCTCTTCTCGCACTGTATCCACTTTATCATTGACCACATCGATTTTCTTAACGTTTTTCTTCAGTTCTCCTTTGTAATGAAGTTATTTTCAGTAATAAGGTTTGTAAATAAAGTCGACTGACCTGGCTAATATATGTTGTATACGGATTCCGTTTCAGCACTTAGGTTTATTCGATATGGTATATGATAGCCTGCTAGAAGTTTTTATTGATTTATTTTTTATATTATCCGTGAACATTTTGATTACTCATTTCATTTTATTCCGTTTGGCTTATTATTTAGTACCATAGAATGATTTTCTGCTCATTGTTGTTTATTCCTGTATCTGATATGTATTTTCTTTCATGCATTTGGGGTTGGCCTATTTTCATATTGAGTAAGGTTTGATTATTCCATCTATCTGAAATGAATGATGTATTGCATATAATCTTGAGATAATAGGTAGGAAAGATTCAGAAATGTGTTTTCATAATTTGTTGAGAAGTGAAATATTTCAAAGAATTCGAAAATATTATTTCCGAGTAAAATATTCATCATTTCGGGTATCTTATCAGCCTAGTTTGCTACCGTTAATATAAAAACACATTCTTTACCGACTTTTTCAATTTACCTTATATTGAAAAACATTTGAAACTGGCCAAACCGACTGTAGTTTTTACGAAATTCCTCAGTGCTCTCTGTCATTTGAGTTCCACTACTTTTCAGATTTTCGGCGGGTATAAATATCCGACTATGAGGACTACCGGGATTCATTCGATTCATTCATTCGATTTCATTTCGATTCATTCATTCGTGAAGATTCAGTCTTGCAGATAGTTACTTGTGTTCCTAGTTGCTCCGAAATTTGTTTACCGACCGTTTTATTCAACAAACCGACCGAAATACCGAAATTCATTTTGAGGTTAGATCCGACAGTCTGACATTTGATTTGTTATTTAAAATAATTAGTTCCGATTGCGTTCTTGCCAGTTCGACCGTCTGTCGTATCTGAGTGCCATTCAGAACCAATCAATCATTTTTGTGTTTCAAGAAATTCGTTTTATTTTTCATTTGGTTGTGTTCTTGCCAGTTCAGCCTTCTGCTGTATCTGAGTGCCATTTAGAACCAATCAGTATTGTGTGATTCAAGAAATCCGTTTTGATTTTCATTTGGTTGTGTTCTTGCCAGTTCAGCCTTCCGCTGTATCTGAGTGCCAATTAGAACCAATCATTTTGTTTTATCTTTATTTTGGGTTCTTGCCAGTTCAGCCTTCTGCTGTTTCTGAGTGCCATTTAGAACCAGGTTTAGGTAATTCAAAATATACAACTTCATTTCCGATTATCGTAGTTACCGCTCCGAAACATTTTACCTGCCAACATTTCATAGTTTTCCATTATAAACAGGTCTATTCCGTAAAAAGTCGTTAATGAACGATCCGTTACCAAACGACTGTCGGTACGTAGCTCCCAACGATCCGTGTGAACGATATGTCAAAAATACTTATTCCCTAAAGGAGGTCGCTAGAAATGACCTTGGTAATTTCAGTAACGATATCTAACGAATGTTTTCAGGACAGTTAATGATACTTTTTCGTTCCGTGCTGAATGTTGCTAACTTCAGGTCAACAAATGTTATATTAATTTCAAAGTTAATTGATGGAGGTAGTGGGTACTTGGTACTTCATAATCATGGAAGATACTAAAATCAAGAGAAAACGTTCTTCGAAGACCACCAGAACGCAATATATGTTGTATTTAGAAACCCTAGAAAATAATGAACACTTTCGAAACAATAAGTTTTCCCCAGGCGATGAAAATATTTTAAGAGAATCTTGGGAACTATTAACCACAAGTCTGAAAAGTTCCGGAGGTCCTCAAAGATCCACAAATGCATGGAAGAGGGCAAGTATTTGTAATTTTGAAGTTTAGTCAAACATGTTGTGCTCAGAACAATCCAAAAAAAATTATTGGAATTTTATAGATTTTTAGCGATTGGAAATCTGCTGTGAGGAAGAGGGCTAGAACAATAAGAGTGGGAGAGAATAAAACAGGGGGAGGTCCTCCTGAAAAACCTCTTAATGACTTGGAGCAGAAGCTCATAGATTTATCAGGGGTAGTTGTAATTGATGGATTTGCTGGTGTTCCCGAACTTGGTTTACCTACGAATGTATCCCCAGTAAACACTACTATTGAGACATCAAGTGATCAACTTCCAGTTGAACAGACAGACAATGTGCAGCTAGGTTCTTGTAATAGAACAAACCCGGCGGTCTCAGAGATGTTGACAGGTTCAGAACGTGGATTAAGACCCCCCAAAAAGGAATCAAAACAAGCTGTCAAGAAGCGCAGTACTTTTGTTGGTTCAGTTCAAAACTACTTGAAAAATCATATTGAAGTGGATTATAGACCAATACTTGGCGACCTAAATCACAACTTGAAAGAGTTGGTAGCAACTGAACAACAAAAATTGAAACTGAATTGTCTCAGATTGCAATTACAGTACCCAGATGTGGATATAGAGAGGTCATTGGCAGATGAAGCTCAACTTGGTGCTGAGTGTGACCAGGACTGAATTATTTTATGTTTAAATATGTTAGAAGGTATACTTGGTTGTGAATGTTATTCAGTTAACGTTAACATTTTCAGAAGAGCACTTATGTTTGTGATTTCTGTTTTTTTATTGTTTCTGTGATAGATAATCCTGTGGTGAGAATAAAAACAAATGATTTTTATATTGAAGAGATTTCTAATCGTCAAAAATGTATTTACCTAACTGAAAACGAAAAAAAACACAAGTGTTGAAATCTTTTTTCATTTCTGGAATTTCAAGCAAACACCTGTAAAATTAAATTATTCCTTATTTCTCGTGCTTCACGTGGCAAATCAAAAGGTAAGTCATCGCCGATTTGTCCATCATCACCATTATGTCCATCTTCACCGTTATGTCCATCTTCAATACCTATGAAATTGACAAATGTATTAATATTTTTTCAAACATTTTTTACACCATATATGACCAGCACATATTGAATATCTGGAAAAAATAGCTCTGAAAATATGTGAAAATATTCAATTCAGTATTTCTTGGTAGAAAAAGAAGACATTTGGTTTCAATGAATAGGATAAGAAAAAAAATCACCATCTTCAATATCGTGTTCCAAATCATCATCAATGATATTGCGTTCCCTCAAAATGTTAATTTTGAGGGAACGCAGGGTTTTGTTAATGTATATATGTATATATATATATATATATATATATATATATATATATATATATATATATATATATATATATATATATATATATATATATATATATATATATATATATATATATATATATTAATAACTACATCTCCCCTTACAATTTGACAATTTATACTGTGGTAATTTTTTCTGTTGATGAAAGCATAGCCAGGGTAAACAGGATCGTTTGCAGGGGGTGGAACAATTGCAATGTGCGTGCAATCTATACATCCAACAATGCCAGGAAAGTTGAATCTTTCAAAAAACCTGTTAAGAAGTCAAACATTACTAACAATAAGCTTTTTCACGTTAATCAAATGATATATACAAGAACATCGTTAGTAAAGAAAGAACAGTTATAAATGCTAAAGCACTTGATTCACAAATGTATAAACAATAAAATATTGTAAAAAAAATATGTAAGTGGAAGAAATAAATATTGGAAATGAAACGGCTAGTGATTTGACCGGATACCGAATATTCAGCAAGCTACGATGCCGGATATATGCGGGCGCGTTCGGAGGTTATCGCACCTGAGCAGAGATCACCTCTTACCATAAAATGCGGAAAATTGGTATTAATCCACCACAATTTCCCAGATTTTAATTTTGAGTAGCAAACTGATCAATAAAAGATTGATGTGCGATTATATACAAGTGAACTGTGTCCATATATAAGCTATTGTGGCATAATTTGCCTTGTGTAAAATGAGATTTTTTTTCAATTTCACTTTCCAGGATCTGACCGGATACTGCGAATACTATACACGGATCCGGCAGGATAGTGAAAATAAGGTCGGATACCGGATAGTAACCAGATATCCGTTTCATCTCATAAGCAGTTTCACATAAAACATTTAACTCATGAAATTATATACACCTGTTTTTTGTAGCTGCAAGTTCTCTCACAGTACTGGGGAAGTGAATATACTGATGTCCAAGATGTTGATTCATTATAGAAACAAACTCCTTGAGACATTTGCTGACAGCAGGTTGGGATAAGGCACAATGTGAATCTTTCCCAACTGATTTTTGATAACTACCATGGGCAACAAAATGAAGCGACGAAATGAATCTAATCACAGGCGGGATCCTAGTATTTCGCCTGGACACTTCCATATGCGCCTCCATTTCCAGGAATAGGTCTAAAGCAGCCTCTCGGCTCAATCTAAAGAATTGCCGGAAATTTTCTTCTGGAATTTGAAAAGGATCACTATGAGCCCTCAATGTTTTATTCATTGCTCTTTGTTGTTCCCTGGAAGTTAATAAGTTTAATTCAGAATAAATTAAATTAGATGTAAAAATATCAATACAACTTACCTTCTATACATTTCTCCAACTAAAATGTTGATCAAGCCCGCCATATCAAACAAGAAATTCAAAATTTTCACAAAACTACTTCAAGTCGTTAGCCAACTGTAACAATTATTCCCGTTAGCGAACGTTATATTTTGTCGTTGACTACCGACTCGCAACGACTTTATATTTTTACGGAATAAGATTCGACACAAATATCGTTAATTTAACGACAATAGTTGGATAACGACATCGCTATGAGTTACGGAATAGACCTGAAAGTATCGACTCACCGTTTACCGACAAAATTCCGATTTCAGCGACCCTGTGCAGTTCAAACGCAAAATTTATATACCGTTTATCATTGTTGATTGTTGCCAACCCCGTTTTCATAACTCTAATACTTAATATTGTTGATGATCTATAATAAATTCGTATTTCTGAACATCGTTGGTCGTTATTTTCTCCAACCTATTTTCAGGAAACAAATCAGTGAAATAAAAGTGTGTCGAGAGGTAGAAACGAAATACCTCTCAAGTGTGTACAAAAGTGTCTCAAGAAAGTAGAAACGAAATACTTTCGAGAACTCTCATATAGCAAACGGTATTCAGATGCAAATTGGTGTAATTAAAGCCTACATCAATTAGTACTCTGCCGTTGTCACAATTATCTGACCTCTGGATACCTCCATCTGATTGCTATCCGGGAATTTGGACCAAGTAAAAAAACTGGCGCTCGAGGCATTGATTTACAAAACGATTTGTAATTTACAAAAAGATTTGTAAATCTATCCGTAAGCGTCATTTGTGCGGGTCTTGACCCAGGAAAACCCGTCACAAAATGGCGCCCGAGCAGGGACGTTGTTAATTGTTTGACACATCTCTGGGACGACCGTACCGACACACTGATTTGTTTCCAGTTGGAGAAAATAAAAAGGGATTTTTGTCAATTGGTTGACATCTCCCTGGGAAATTTCACCGAAAGCCGTGGCCAACACTAACTTCACATCCATAGTCCGAAGCAGATCCGCTATCTGTCACTCGAACCGAAATTTCAGTTGAACTTTCGAACGATTCTAACAAATCATACACTTCAACTGAGTTGATACTGAAATCGAGAATAATCCCTGTTGCCGAAAATAAGTTCATAATTTTCTAAATTTTTCCCCAACCGCAGTATCGCGCTTTATTTCTCAAAGTGCTGTGAGCCGCACTCATATCCTTGTTCCCTGTCAATGTTTTGTTTTGGAGGTTAGGATTCATTCAACTTGAAATAAATATCTGCCCCCAGATTCTATTTCACGAATTCGATTGTCGAGTAGCTCATACTGTGACTGTAGCATGCGCTGTACCGAAAATATACGTACATTCTAAACAATTCGATAATCGAATTCGTGAAATAGAATCTGGGCTCTGTTTTGATATTTTTCAATTCGAATTCGACACCTCTGTAAACAGTTTTGAGATTTGAGTTGATTATATCCTGAAAATGGATGGGATAACCGAAAAGCAACGGGAAGGAGACACTCCTGGGCCTTAATTCTTGAAAGTGGTGAATATATTCACCAGTGAATAATGTCACCACTAAATTTTCACCTGCTTCACTCGTTTTGCATTCTTGAGTCGTAGGTGAATTTACTCGAGGTGAAAATGAAATTGCAATCTGGCAACGTCGGAACAGAGCATTTTTGATCAAGGAAATCAATCATAGCCCTACTTGTTTTTTGTTTTTCCGTCGATTTTTGGAAAAATTTCACCGAGTTGAATCTCTCTCATTCATTAACAGCCGATTGCACCTACTTTTTGTTATGAGACCAGAGGGACTCTTTAAGTTAGGTGAGGGTTCATTAATGAGTGTTCAATGAGTAGTTGCACCAATCCATTTAACGGAGGTTTGATGTTAAACTTATTATGGCTTGATGCGACTACCCATGATAATCGCTCAAACTATGGTGCAACCGCTGCAGTGCGTTAACTGACCTTTGTGGCCCATTAATAACATCACTTAATTAGCTTCGGAAAAAATCGGTATAATCGGCTGTGAGAAGGCCAAAAAATATTGTGAACATAAACAACGAATAAAAAAGAAAACCTAATTGAAATTATGAATATGAACAATGAGGAATTAGGAATAGGACAATGTACCATTTCCTTTGAAGGAAAAGACATGAATTCATTCAAAAATCGATCAAAAAAGGTGGAGCAATGGACTTATCTTTTACTACTAGGTAGGTATGAGCCCAATGAACATTTCAGCAACTGATATATACAAATTCTTTCTAAAGCAGCTAAAAAACATATGTTTTATATTTTCGTGCAATCAGTATAAATTTATGAAAAACAACAAATTATCACCAAGTATTTCAAAAGGATTTTTTTTTCTATATCTCATTTTATTTTCCTAGTCAACCGCTGCATTGGGTCATATGCATAAAGTTGAGTGGCTACTTTTTACTCACATTTTGAAAGGAGCTACTCCAATTGATATGCATAAAAATGTAGGTATGAGCTCCAAATTGTGAATGTCTACTCTACCCTTTCCGTGAGTATGTCCTCGATCCTTGAGTACCGACTTTCATTTTTATATGCATAAATGCATCACAAAGAGGAGTAGTCAGTACAATACGGAGTCGCTACTTCTGAGAGTCCACTCAACTTTATGCAATTATCTTTCAAGATGTCTTCAATTTCAATCAAGTTTATCAATAATAGTTCGTTTTCCATCCTCATATAATATTCTCAGAAACTAGAAACAAAATAGTATAAAATTACAAAATACAAAACGGAAACCAAAAACAGATACCTACTTCAAAAACAGAAATCTTTGGGTTAGTTATTCATTTATTCACCGTTATTCGTGAAATTCACCACCTTTTTCGATGGTGAATCTATTTACCCAATGTAAGGTGAAAATATTCACTTTTTTTTTTTCAAGAATATGATTTTGCATATTTTCGGTGAAAACAAAACAATTTCACCTGGTGAATATTTTCACCACTTTCAAGAATTAGGGCCCTGATACAGTGGAACAAGGTGCAGCAGGTCTTGAGTCCCTATTTGGTGAAATTAGGGCGAATGAACCCTTTTCTGTGAATTCAGAAAAGGATGAGATGAATGAAGAATTTATAGCTCCCCCTGGAATTAAAGTAGGGTGGATCTATAGATTGAAGAAAACGGAACTGATTGAATTGGCTGCAAGTATGCAGTTAGATACCGAAGGTACAGTCACCGAATTGAGGAGAAGACTGGTTTGGTATTTGGTTGAAATGCCTAAAATCAGATCATCTGGTAGTCCGTTACCAGTTGTAACCGATATGTCTCAAGGATATTTCCGTATGCCTGTCCCAAGTCTAAACACTGCGACAGGTGCTATACCGAAGGAGAAAACAACCGTTTTACCGCCCTCATCAACAACTAGAACCGAATTTATGCCTTTTCAACCCTGCAACACACTTCCTAAAATGACTGGGATTAGTCTGGGAGGTGCTACCGTCACACATACGGTACCAACATTTACAACAACCATGACTTCTTTTACTAGTACATCACGTCCTACAGTTATGTCCAGTTTGTCAATTCCGTATACTTCCCAAGGGCATTGTGCACCACTGTCCAGTTTACCAATTCATATGGGACAGGGAATACCATATGTTCCGTATACTACCCAGGGGTATGGTGTACCTTTGAATATACCATATACAGCACCACCTAGTATATCGTATGCAGCACCACCTAGTATACCTTATACAGTACCGTTCACTATACCTTATTCTGTACCAGCACCGCTTCAAACTTCACCCGTGATAGGCACTCCATCCTATCAAACAGTATTGAATACTCATAGGTGGAATGTGAAGTTTGATGGCACACAAGACCCGGTGGTGTTTCTGGAACGTGTTCCGACCTAGTACGGCTGACAATAGACCGTTTATTCGATTGAAAATTTTGAATACTATATTTTTTGCACTACTCGATACCGGAGCAACAAAATCATTTGCCAGTCAAGCAGTACATGATTGTTGCATAAGAAATAATTCTGAACCGATTGAACAGTCCGTAGCACATCAAACTCGACAAGCTGATGGGTCATTGTGTGTTGTCCGTTGGGCTGTCACGCCAGTCATGACTATCGGCAAGGAGAGTTTTGCATGTGAACTGTTGATTATTCCGTCCTTAGCCGTTGACATTGTACTGGGTATGGATGTTCTTGGTACTCAGGATTTTCACATTAACCTCGCCAACAACGAGACTTTTCTGAGAGGTTCGAACGTGTCGTTCGATGTACGCAGCAACATGGTTATGTCAATCGAGGCTTCCGCAAGTTCTGAATCCGCTTCGCTGATTGAACAGCAGGACTTAACCGATTTTGAAAAAGAAAGACTTCGCCTCTTTCTGGAAGAGGAGTTGCCTCTGTTTAATGAAAATAAGGGTCCCACTAATTGTGTACAACATCACATCCGTTTGAAAAATCCCGAACCGATAAAACAAAGATACCGTCCGCAGAACCCGAAAACTCAGGAAATTATCAATCAGGAAGTGGATAAGATGCTGAAGGATGGGGTTATAGAACCATCGAAAAGCCCGTGGAGTTCACCTGTCGTGATTGTCCGCAAGAAGGATGGAAAACCGAGATTTTGCATCGATTTTCAAAAAGTCAATGCTGTAACTGAAAAGGATGCATATCCTTTACCGTTCATTAGTGCTATTCTGGATAAACTTCAAGAAGCACGATATATATCCAGCCTGGACCTACGTCAGGGATATTGGCAAGTCCCTTTGACTCCCGAAAGTAAACCAATCACAGCGTTTACTGTTCCAGGACGTGGATTATTCCAGTTTACAGTTATGCCGTTCGGGCTCCACTCGGCTCCTGCTACTTTCCAGAGATTGATAGATACCGTTATAGGTCCAGAAATGGAACCTTTCGCGTTCGCGTACTTAGATGATATCATAGTTCTGGGAAAAACTTTCGAAGAACATCTGGATAATTTGCAACAAGTATTCCGTCGTCTGCGAGATAGCAATCTCCAGTTGAATCCTGACAAATGTAAATTTTGTCTCCGTACTTTGAAATATTTAGGACATGTAATTACTCCGGAAGGGATCAAAACTGATCCAGACAAGGTTGCGTCCATAGTGGAATGGCCGACACCGACTACACTGAAGCAACTGAGGCAATTTTTGGGAATGGCATCCTGGTACCGCAGGTTCATCCCAAATTTTTCCCGAGTTGTGTCTCCACTCACGAGCTTGTTAAGGAAAAACACTCGTTGGAAGTGGGGAACGGCACAACAAGATGCTTTCGATCTCCTCAAGAGGAGTCTGACCGAAGCACCCGTATTATCATGTCCTGATTTTTCACAAGAGTTCATTCTACAAACCGACGCCTCTGATCTGGGTTTGGGTGTAGCACTCACTCAGAACATAGAGGGAAAAGAGCATGTGATAGCATATGCAAGTAGAACTCTGTCTCCTCCAGAGAAAAACTACTCCGTTACCGAGAAAGAGTGTTTAGCCGCAATTTGGGGAATCGAAAAAATGCGACCGTACCTGGAAGGTTATCACTTTATAATCCAAACTGACCATATTTCACTGAAATGGGTGCAGTCCATCAAAAGTCCCTCTGGCAGGATAGCCAGATGGGCCATGTATCTGCAGCAGTTCGATTATGAAATCAGATATAGAAAAGGCTATCAGAATAAGGTAGCTGACGCTCTTTCACGACAACCGCTCCAGACCGAGGGCAATACCGTTGAAGAAAATTACGTACTGGATGAAGAAACTGAAGTACAATGCCCGTGGTATACTAAAAAAATTTCCGATGTACTTCAGCATCCTGAAGAGTACCCAGACTATTCCGTGAGAGATGGTCGTCTCTACCGACATTTCTGGGACGCTCTGGATTTCACCGAACCAGACACTAAAGATCCATGGAAACAGTGTGTTCCTAGAGATCATCGAGCGCAAGTGTTGCGTGAAAACCACGACGAAGTCACGGCAGGACATATGGGGATTGCCAAGACTATCGCTCGTATGGCTCAGAGATATTACTGGCCCGGCATGTACCGAGATATTGCCAAATATGTACGAGGATGCCTCGTCTGTCAGCAATATAAGGTTTCACAGGAAAAACCCCCTGGAAAGATGCATCCGTCTACTAACGTAAAACCTTGGACAACTGTGTCAACCGATTTAGTGGGTCCTTTGCCACGTTCGAGCAAAGGAAACTGCTATTTATGTGTCTTTCAGGATTCGATATGGTATATGATAGCCTGCTAGAAGTTATTATTGATTTATTTTTTATATTATCCGTGAACATTTTGATTACTCATTTCATTTTATTCCGTTTGGCTTATTATTTAGTACCATAGAATGATTTTCTGCTCATTGTTGTTTATTCCTGTATCTGATATGTATTTTCTTTCATGCATTTGGGGTAGGCCTATTTTCATATTGAGTAAGGTTTGATTATTCCATCTATCTGAAATGAATGATGTATTGCATATAATCTTGAGATAATAGGTAGGAAAGATTCAGAAATGTGTTTTCATAATTTGTTGAGAAGTGAAATATTTCAAAGAATTCGAAAATATTATTTCCGAGTAAAATATTCATCATTTCGTGTATCTTATCAGCCTAGTTTGCTACCGACACATTCTTTACCGACTTTTTCAATTTACCTTATATTGAAAAACATTTGAAACTGGCCAAACCGACTGTAGTTTTTACGAAATTCCTCAGTGCTCTCTGTCATTTGAGTTCCACTACTTTTCAGATTTTCGGCGGGTATAAATATCCGACTCTGAGGACTACCGGGATTCATTCGATTCATTCATTCGATTTCATTTCGATTCATTCATTCGTGAAGATTCAGTCTTGCAGATAGTTACTTGTGTTCCTAGTTGCTCCGAAATTTGTTTACCGACCGTTTTATTCAACAAACCGACCGAAATACCGAAATTCATTTTGAGGTTAGATCCGACAGTCTGACATTTGATTTGTTATTTAAATAGTCCGGGAGGTACTGTCACTTTTTTATAAGTCATTTTATGCACAATGCAATTCAATCGATTAAGTAGTTTTTATGTTACGAAATACCAAACCGAGCGTCAGATCGCGCGACCGTGGTGGGTAGAGTCGGAGGAAGCTGCGGAAGATAACCAGTAATTTAAAAAAAAAAGTAATTTTATGCACTCCATAATTTTCACAGTTCATTATTCTCAATGTACATTCAACTAAAAAAGTCGTCAGACCCTGATCTACGGGTGGATTGTTCGTCAGTCACGCGTAGTAACGTATTCTGAATTTTGAAAAAAAAAGTAATAGTATGCAGTCTGAAATTTTTTTAGTTGACAGTTTGTAGCATAAAAAGTACAAAAATAATCGTCAGACGTTATGGAAATAGTGGAAAACCCGTCAGTCGAGCAATCGAAGTGGATCTCAGCTCTCGGAAAAATCGGCGCGCGGCATCTTTTGCGGTCCAACTGACGGACTTTCCACCACGTTCATGTCGTCTGACGATTATATTAATTTTTTATATTCACAAAACTATCTCTGAAAAAAATTTCAGGATGCATACAATGACTGTAATAAGATTTTCCTGTGTTAATGTCGTATCAATAGTAACAAATAAAATTACAATTCAGTATAAAGTAATAATTTAAAAAAATCATTAGCATAATTTTTATTAAACTAGTGCTTGATGTTTTCGAAACGAATAGTAGAGAATAGCTAGGATTCGACTACCTGCTCCGTTTCTTCTATATCCCTTACTAGAGAAGCCGTGTTTACAAAGCATCTTTTTTTTTCTTTCTTTAACGTCGGCCTATTTCCGCTACTAAGGCCAATCACCGACGCCGGTGAGCACACTTCTCCCAACCGGAAATTTTGCCGAACCCTCTGGTATTCCAACCAGAGGTAGGGATCTTTATCGAGCCCAACATCCATGGACTCGGGACCGCCGGATTAACGTCCCCTCCGAAGGACGGCATATCCTCAATATATCTTGTGCTCATCGATATATTGCCTGCGAGCTATGATATGCTATTTTGCTGCAGCTGTACGGGCTTTCGACACGGTATTTCTTGCATGGTCACCCATCCATGTACTAACCGCGCTCGGCGTTGCTTAACTCCAGATTTCGAATGACTGTCGGTCAACCTGAAGAGCTGGGCCATGCCCATCATTCTACAAAGCATCTTAAGGGTCTACAGTAGCTGTTTCGGTTAGTTTGCGCATTGCCGCTCATGTGATCAAGTCTTACGTGTGTAAAGCATGGCTGATTCAAAACCATTTTGTGTTTTCTGCTCCAAAAAAAGTGGAACTTTGAGGTCTTTTACAGTAGACACTCTTGCGAAATGTAAAAATGTACTGAATATTCGACAAGAACATCAATTATATATGAATGAAGTGAGATTAGCTGCAGATGTATCTCCGATTGCTTTGTATCATTCTCAGTGCTACCGAATATTTCAGCTCTACCTAAAAAGTATAGAGTTATTAAAAATGATGAATCTTTATTGGAACCATCGGCAGGTCCAAGGTGAGTATCATTTCAATTCAATAGTTGTTTATGAGTAGTTTCTTACCAAGTAGGATAATAATTTTATTGCGTTTTGTATATTTCTATATGTTAGATATTATATGGTTCAATTCATATATAATGTATGGTTTAATATACTTTTTCCTGCGTTTTTCAGAAGAGGAAAGAGAAGACCGTTCGATTTACTAAAGAAATCAAACCGTTATATACAAGCTTTCATTCAATTATCTCAAGAGTTGCACCCAAACTCTCATGACAATTTTGCAGTATTGGAAGAATTTGTTTGCCGTATGTATGGTTTTAATAATATAAATAATGTAAATTTATCTCGGGTAGCAGCATTCATGAAAACATACAAGGTTAATAAAAATGAAGATATTTTAAAAGTTAATAAAACATTCGAGGGCTCTACTCTTCCACCGTGTCATTCAGAATTGCAACAACAATTATTGAGGAGCAGTTATATCGCTCAATTGTGGACTCACGCATCTCAACAAACACCAACTCATTCAACTCCAACTGATTATGGATGGAAAGAGGAGAATAACAGATATGTTTTCAAAGGGTTCGAAGGAGATCAATTGCCTTCGATAAATATCATCACGAACTCAATCGAAGATGGAAACGATAATATTATAGGTATTTATCATACTTTTCTCTGACATTGAATTGTTAATCTTCAACCTCCACTTCATATTAATACATTTTTTCAGATCATTTAGACGAAACAAAATCGCAAGACGACGATGAAGATGAAGATTGCGATGAAAGCGGGTTGGAAGACAGCAGCGATGAAAGTTCACTGGGCGCGAGTGATTCTGATAGCGAATATGAAGAATCAGAATAATAATTTTCCACATTTTCATTACTTTTTTTATACGATTTCATTCATATTTTATTTAAAAAATAAATTATTGCTCACGAAACCTATTAAAATTTACAATCATTTTCATAATATTGATAATCATTTTCAATCTTTAATGATAAATCTATTATCTTTCATTTATCTTATCAAAGTCATTGTATGCATCCCGAATTTTTTTTCCAGAGATAGTTTTTTGAGTATAAAAACTAAATATAATCGTCAGACGACATGAACGTGGTGGAAAGTCCGTCAGTTGGACCGCAAAAGATGTCGCGCGCCGATTTTTCCGACAGCTGAGATCCACTTCGATTGCTCGACTGACGGGTTTTCCACTATTTCCATGACGTCTGACGATCAAATTCGTACTTTTTATTCTATAAACTGTCAACTAAAAAAATTTCAGACTGCATACTATTACTTTTTTTTTCAAAATTCAGGATACGTTACTACGCGTGACTGACGAACAATCCACCCGCAGATCAGGGTCTGACGACTTTATTAGTTCAATATACCTTGAGAATAATGAACTGTGAAAATTATGGAGTGCATAAAATCACTTTGTTTTGTAAATAACTGGTTATCTTCAGCAGCTTCCTCCGACTATACCCACCGCTACTGGTGAGTCTGACGGTCGGTTTAGTATTCAGGTATTTGGAAACAACTTTAATGAGTGAATTGCATTGTGCATGAAATGACTTGTATAAAAGTGACACTACCTCCCGTACTAAAAATAATTAGTTCCGATTGCGTTCTTGCCAGTTCGACCGTCTGTCGTATCTGAGTGCCATTCAGAACCAATCAATCATTTTTGTGTTTCAAGAAATTCGTTTTATTTTTCATTTGGTTGTGTTCTTGCCAGTTCAGCCTTCTGCTGCATCTGAGTGCCATTTAGAACCAATCAGTTTTGTGTGATTCAAGAAATCCGTTTTGATTTTCATTTGGTTGTGTTCTTGCCAGTTCAGCCTTCCGCTGTATCTGAGTGCCAATTAGAACCAATCATTTTGTTTTATCTTTATTTTGGGTTCTTGCCAGTTCAGCCTTCTGCTGTTTCTGAGTGCCATTTAGAACCAGGTTTAGGTAATTCAAAATATACTACTTCATTTCCGATTATCGTAGTTACCGCTCCGAAACATTTCACCTGCCAACATTTCATAGTTTTCCATTATAAAGTATCGACTCACCGTTTACCGACAAAATTTCGATTTCAGCGACCCTGTGCAGTTCAAACGCAAAATTTATATACCGTTTATCATTGTTGATTGTTGCCAACCCCGTTTTCATAACTCTAATACTTAATATTGTTGATGATATATAATAAATTCGTATTTCTGAACATCGTTGGTCGTTATTTTCTCCAACCTATTTTCAGGAAACAAATCAGTGAAATAAAAGTGTGTCGAGAGGTAGAAACGAAATACCTCTCAAGTGTGTACAAAAGTGTCTCAAGAAAGTAGAAACGAAATACTTTCGAGAACTCTCATATAGCAAACGGTATTCAGATGCAAATTGGTGGAATTAAAGCCTACATCAATTAGTACTCTGCCGTTGTCACAATTATCTGACCTCTGGATACCTCCATCTGATTGCTATCCGGGAATTCGGAGCATACCAAGTAAAAAAACTGGCGCTCGAGGCATTGATTTACAAAACGATTTGTAATTTACAAAAAGATTTGTAAATCTATGCGTAAGCGTCATTTGTGCGGGTCTTGACCCAGGAAAACCCGTCACACCTTCTAGATTAACTTTTTGTTCTCCCACCCGTACTTCAGTTTTATGTAAATCATGCTCGAATAACTTGTCTTGATGTTCTCGAACGTTCTGGAAGTCTACTTTCCATTGTTTTTCTATTATAACTAATTCATTTTTTTGCTCTTCTCTCACCTTCTTCTGTTCTTCTAGAATTTTCTGGATTGCTTCCTCTCGTTCTATTTTTTCACGTTCTCGTTCTTTCCTCTGTTCTTCGAGAATTTTCTGGATTACGTCTTCTCGTTCTTTCTTTTCATCTTCTCGCTCTTTTCTCTGTTCTTCGAGAATTTTCTAGAGTCCTTCTTCTCGTTCTTTCTTTTCATTTACTCGTTCTAATTGTCGTTCTTTCTTTTCTTCCTCTCGTCGCTTTTCCTCTAATTCTTTTTCCCCGAGTCGTCGCTTTTCATCTTCCTGTCGTCGCTTTTCCTCTAATTCTTTTTCCTCTAGCCGTCGCCTTTCATAATCCGCAAATTTGTTTTGGATGAATTTCATCATGTCCTCCATCGTATCGTAAGATGTACTTCTCGTATTCACCATCAATTGTTTTTATTTACCAGCAAAAATTCCACTTCCGACACCACTGTTACGATATTCCTTGGGTTCGTCTATTAAAACACCAAACAACACTAATCTTCTTTTATTATAACTCTCTATCACAATACAATACAACACAATCACTTAAATCGCTCCGAAAACTTTCCAATGCTCGGTACCTAAACTCTCTGTACTAAAATTTCTGCCGTCGACGTAAGCGGCTCCCGCTTCTATAGGCGCTCATATAGTATGAAGAATCATCCAGACAAATCTAGACAATCAAATAATCTAGGTGAGCCGCGATCACGCCGGTATAATTCCTGGAACTGCGGCAACAATTCGCATTCATAGCCGGCAGGGCCGGCGCCAGCACATTTCGTTACAATATCAAAATCTCTTGGTAATTTTGTTCGCACACTCAACTTGAAAGATATCTGGAGTTATAAACAGCCAAACAGAGTCGGCTATACATTTTTCCATTGTAATACAGCGTCAAGACTGGACAGATTTTATATTTCTGAAACCGGCTCCATTCACTGACCACCGGGCGGTTTTTCTGCACTTGAAACAGCCGCTGATTTCCAATAATGATTTCTTCAGGAATCGAGGTACGTGGAAACTGAACAATTCTATTTTGTTGAACGAAAAAACAACAGAACTTTTTTCATTGAATTGGCAAAGCTGGATTAGACAAAAATATAAACTCAGAAGTAGTTTGGAATGGTGGTGTGACTATGTAAAACCTAAAATGCAAGTATTTTTCAAATGAAGAGCGAGAGTGATCTATAATGACAGAAAACAAAAAATAAATTCTTATTCATCCTGTTTGGGTGAGCTCATGAATAAGAACGATTTTAATAATGAAATATTTGCGAAAATGAAAAAATTTAAAGCCCTTATAATATCGGAACACAGAAAACACTTAGAAGGTGTGAAAGTCAGAGCAAAACATTTCGATATGATTGAAAATGAAGATATTTCGCTTTTCCATATGATGAAAGAGAGAAAAATTATTAATAAAAAAATAATAACAAAAATAAAATCTAATGAAGTGTTTGATTTTTGTCATAATTTTTTCGGTGAACTTTACTCGTACAAAGAAACTCGATGTGATGACGATAACTATCTCGGTCAACTTAAGTCCTTCATGTCTGAAGCTAATGGAAATTTGACTGTAAAATGTCAAAAGAATTTACGGACAAAATTATTAGGACTTGAAAAAAATCGACAGGCCTGACGGACTGACACTCGAATTTTATATACATTTTTGGGAGTTAATTAGACACGAAGTGGTTGGTTGTATGAATGAAATTCTTTCATCAACGATTTTAGACCAATTTCGTTACTATGAACACAGACTATGAACTTTTCATGAGATAACTGAAAGAACGATGTTTAAATCATTTGGATATGGTAGTCTCTGCCAAACAATCATGTATGTCTAAATTAATAAATATTTATTATTCTGTGAATAAATTGAGGGAAGTAGTTGCGACAGCAAATCAAACAAGGTCTAATGAATTGCTACTATCTATAGATTTTGATCGCGCTTTTGATAGATCACAAATTTCTGTGGAAAGTTCTGAAGTCGATGAATCTGAATGAAACAATTGTGAGGGTCTTGAAAAATGTACATTGTGGAAAAGATTGAAGAAATAAATGATATAAAACATTCCATCCAGGAATTTATTTCATATTCAGGAGCACACTTCGATACAAAAAAAATGTTTGGCTTTAGAAGTGGGTCCATACAATGGAAACAAATTTCAGGATAATCAGTATGATAGGTTTCAGTTCAAGCATTCTGTTATGATATTAGGCATATTTTTCTCTGCAGATATTCACGAAATGTCGCGAGCTAATTGGCATGAAATCACGAAAAAAATACAACAAAAAGTTATGGTGAATAAAAGCCGCACATTATCTCTCTTTCAACGAGCGAAGTTTAATAACTGTTACGTGCTATCGAAGTCTTGGTTTTGGGGTCAAATCCTTCCAATTCCAAAACTTGTTGCGAAAAGACTTTCCTCAATTTGTGGTTGGTTTTTATGGCATCAATTCCCTATGAGAGTGGCTAGAACGACTGTTATTCTCCCAACTTCGTTGGGAGGTTTGAAAGTTCAAGACCCATGGAATAAAGCGAACGCTCTGTTAATGCGCCAAATCATGTTAGACTCCCAAAATGGTTTGTTAGAGAACTTTTGGTATACGGACGTAGTCAACCCTCCATACCCATTCTACTATCCACATCAATTTCAATTAAGTACCGAAGCAGCATATATCGACAGAGATATCATTTTGAATCCAGATGTCAACACAAAGGCAATATATAAAAGAATGGTAGAGCAAAATGAAACTACATCGTCAGTTTAACGTAAAGCTCCATCTGGTCTTAGTCACACACAAAAAAGCCAACTCGACCTTCTAATACACAATGCATTAACAAAAGCCTTTGCAAAATTGGAAAATCTCTCACCGCTTTGTTTGCTATTTGTAATGCAGATATTGAAACTCTCAAACACAAATTCATATGTAATACTCAAGTTCGCGCAATCACTGCTTACATGTTAGAAATTATCGAAAACCTCACGAAATCCAAATGTTCCTCCAACGAACAAACCTAAAGATAAGTTTGTAATTATTTTTGTTGTTAATTCCATCTTATATGTTCTTCAGAACCCCTTTCACGCTAATATAGCGGATTATAAGCTAATGATGCGCAAGAGTACTCGAATTCTTTGTCTCTATGATGTCAACCTTTATAGATTCCTTTTTTCATGCCTAGTGTAGACGAATTAATTCATTATTGACTTAGCTCATGTAAATTATATACGATAGCAATGGTAGACTTTATTAAAAAGTAGACTTTATTAAAAAAAATCTGAAATCGAACGAAAATATCTCGCCAAAATTGTTCAGTGCTCGACCCCTGCCTTTCGCCATCAAGGAGAGGGTTGAAAAGGAGTTGAGTCGTTTGGAATCGTTAGGAGTCATCGAACCTGTGGATTACAGCCCTTGGGGAACTCCGGTTGTTCTCGTTTTAACAAAATATGGTTCTGTCAGGTTCTGTGGCGATTTCAAAGTTACTAAATACTTATATTAAGATTGACCAACGCGAAGAGAGTTTTTCCAAGTTAGATTTAGCAAATGCATATACACAAGTATGTTTGGATGAGAAATCGAAAAAATTTGTAACTATTTCGACACACTCAAAGGATTATATCGCTACAACAGGGCCCCTTTTGGGATAGCTAGTATACCAGCTGAATTTCAAAAACTTATGGAATCACTTCTTGGCGATATACAGGGTGTTGCAATATTCCTTGATGATATACTAGTGACTGGTCGGAATCGAAAAGAGCCTATTACATGCTTAGATACACTTCTAAGTAAACTAGAGGGTGCCGGTTTGAAAATTGCCTTACAAAAATGTGAATTCTTCAAAACGCAAATATCTTATCTTGGTTACAAAATGACAAGGAAGGTTTACATACCTGTGAAGATAAGATATCGGCTATAATTAATGCACCTGTGCCAGAAATGTTACCCAGTTGAAGTCATTCTTGGGATTAGTTAATTATAATGGAAAATTTGTGAAAAATTTTTCGACAATTTTGACCCCCCTTCACAATTTATTGAAGAATGGAACTGATTGGCAGTGGTCGAAAGTTGAGATGATGCTTTCAAAGAAATCACAGATGTTCTTAATTCTACAGTTCTTGTTCATTATAATCCAGACTTAATAGCAGGATTGATAACTGACGCTTCTCAATACGGAGTCGGTGTAGTATTGGCTCATATAATGCAGGATGGACGTGCCGATTGCTTATGCGTCTCGAACTTTATCTGCAGCGGAGAAAAATCATTCGCAGATTGAAAAAGAGGGTTTAGCGATAATTATCGGACTATGGGCCAGTTGTATAGGTTCAGATTAGATATGGTGTGGAGTTTAAACTATGGATTCGACAGAAAATGCATGCGAATTACGTCAAATTTTCCTTCTTAATCGCCACCTGTAGCTTAAACTGAACCTATACAACTGGCCCTATGTAAGTTTAATCAACATATTTATGGTCGTAAATTTTCACTGGTTGTCGATCATAAACTGTTGATTTCTATTTTTAATCCGAGCAAAAATATTCCTCAATTTCCTGCCAATAGGTTACGCCGTTGGGCGGTAATTTTATCAAATTATCAATATGACATCGAATTCGTAAAATCCGATCAGAATTATACAGATTCTTTGTCTAGATTGCCAGAAACAGAAAGTGAAGGAAGTTGGGCAAATGTTGATATCAATTTTATTGATTATTTCTCGAGTAATGAACATTTTCCTATAAAGCTTGAAAAAGTAAGCAAAGAAACGTTCAAAGGTGTGTTATTAGCAAAAAGTATTGAGTATACTCGATTCTTTGAAACCTTATCATAGGCTCAGATATGAATTGAGTGTCGAAAATGATTGCCTAATGTGGAAAAATAGGTTAGTGATACCTTCTTCGTTGAGAGATGAAATTTTGAATGATCTTTATCTCATTTGGGGGTTGTCAAGTGAAAAGTCTTGCGAGATCACATTTCTGGTGGCCTGGATTGGATAAAAATATTAAACAGATTTGCATGTCATGCGACAACTGTTTAATACATAAAAAGTCTCCTAATAAGGCGATCCTGAATTCTTGGCCCTGGGCTACAGAAGTATGGTCTAGATTACATATAAATTTTATGGGTCCATTTTTGGGAAAATATTTTTTCATCATGGTAGATGCACATTCAAAATGGATAAAAATATTTCCCATGAACTCTATCACTTCAAGTTTGACAATTGATGTCCTTCGAACTTTATTTGCCAGATTTGGGTTGTCTTATCACATGTGTGCGGGACAGAAAAACGGCGTATGATGATTGAAGGTCAGCCGTAGAATGATCTTGTATCTGATAATGCAACAACTTTTTGTTCAAGGGAATTTCAGATGTTTTCATCAATAAATGGTATCAAATATGTCACCTCTCCTCCTTTTCAACCGTCAACAGCGAAAAATGCTGTGAAAACGATAAAGAATGCATTAAAAAAGGCACTTGGAAAAAATAAGAATCTGAACACCAATATGGCAAGTTTGATATTAAGATGGAAATTACGTACGCGTTTCGATTTACTGAAGCCAAATAACAGTACAGATGATGTCGGCGATGAAGTTTTGAGAAAGCGAGTCTTGAATCAACAGGCCAAACAGGTTAAATATCATAGATGTTTACAGTTCACTGAAAATGAATATGTGACTGTCAGAGATTATAGGTCAACTAAAACAACTTGGATAAAAGCGTTCATTTTTAGAAAAATTGGAAAATCAACTCATTTGGTAAAAATTCTAGAATTGAAAAATGCTATTTGGAAAAGCCATCTGGATCAAATTTCATTTCAATGTATCAGCCTCAATGACACCAGGTAATGAGGGAGAAAACTCGAGGGGAAAAAATACTTCAGATATTGTGAGTACTAGTTCGGAAAACGGTGATATTGTAACGGGTAGACCTATATCAGAACAAATTGTTAACTCAAATATTTCAGATGGTAGGCCTCGACGTGAAATCAAACCTGTACAAAGACTGAATTACGATAGAATGTAAATAGTGTATATTTCAATTTTAAGGGGAAGGTAATGTGATATAGTACTTCATGCCTATTCCTCGTATGCATAACTTTATATGACAAGGAGGTTACCATGTCAGCGGCAGTCAACAACAGAAATAATTATCAATTTCGAGTTATAAAAAGCTGTATAAAGAAGTCCAATAACGAAGAAATACATCAGCAGTAATTTTGAGTATTTTATTGATCCTAAAAGTATTAGGCGAAAGAGTAATACACCACAGTTACATAGAAAAAATTTGTACTGAAAAAAAATGTAATGGATAAAGCAGTAGAAATGGAGGAGAAATTGTTGAAACAATCAGAGGAACAACAAAAAATAGTAGAAGAACTCAAGAAACAACTACGAGAAGTGGAAATGTTTTCGGATATTAAAAAGGTCGCACAAAAAACACAAGGCTCTCAGACAATGAAAACACAGGTGGAGCATGCATCCACAATGACAGCAATAAACAGTGGCGGAGATGGATCTGGCAAAAAGTGTACTAGTATTACATGAAATTATGATTCTTGGGAATAAAACAACCTTTTCCATTCGACCACACTATAATGACTGCCTTCTCCTAAATTTCTTTCAAAAAGCGGTGACTATTCTATTAGTCACTCACAATTACTCAACATAATAATGAGTGATGAATATTTCGCAGTTTGAATACGGGGTAAATTAGAATTTGAGCTAACAGTTCGGCTATGCTACCAGGATCTCAACCCGAAAGCCTTGCCTTCAACATTCCTCAGGTAGTAACACCCCTAAGAAAATACCTGCAACAATAAATAAACATTAATTATATATTATTTCATAACGACCCATCGAGACTGGCCCGCAGATCGTTTTCTGATTAGTCGAAGTCTGAGATCTTCTTCCCACCCGCCACCTGTACTTGGAGGAGGACGTACTCCGCCTGTAGCGGACAGATCTTGAAGGGAAGTCCGACTTTCTCAATGAACATTTTCCCTTAACGACACATTCACGTCTTGTGTATCCTGATCTTCGGAACACGTTTTATTCCTAGGCGATGTTTTACCTGTAAGCAACCTTTCGCTTCTGAGTAACGTTTCACTCTTTTCGCACGTTCTGCGTTCGGGTGACGTTTCACCTGCAAGCGACATTTCGCTTCTGAGTGACGTTTCATCCCTCTCGCACGTTTTGCATCCAGGTGACGTTTCACCTGTAAGCGAAGTTTCGCTTCTGAGACAACGGCTTTCATATTCTGAAGGAAGCTTCACTTTCTGCTTCGAATCTGGTCTCGTAAGGCTTGATCTTACCTGCAGCCCATACTCCACTGTACCTTTTTTCCCTTCCATCATTTCTTGGTAGGCTTCCCAATATATAACGATCATTTCCGAGAACATTGTTGATTTCGTAAGGACTATAGTTGGGTAATAATTTTCTACTATGGCCATTTTGGGTAACGTTTTTCTTAATCAGTACTAGTTGTCCCAGTTGAAACTCAGCGCATTTCCGTTTTGCATCAAATCGTGCCTTTTGTTTCTGTTGATCAGATTCTATAGTTTCGGCTGCCTGTTGTCTGATTTCCTGTAGATCTGAAGTGGTTTCTCCATCGGAGACTTCGTTGATTAAAAATTAGTCGTTACTACCCCTTAATGGATAGCCAAACAACATCTCGTTAGGGCTTTTTCCCGTGCTTTCATTTGTAGACAAATTCAACCCAAATTTGATTTTGTTTATGGTTTGATCCCAATGACACTCGTTCTCTGCGGATGCTGCTAGTGCCAAGAGAATGGTCCTGTTGTACCTTTCGATCTGCCCGTTGTCTCTTGGGGTTGCAGTGGCATTATGAACTACCTTCATTCCCAACTTGTTTACAAATTTATTGAAGGCGTCACTAGTGTAACAGGATCCTCGATCACGAATAATTCTTCTGGGAGTTCCAAAAGTATTACATATCTCACTGAGGAAATTCGTCAATGGTAGGGTCTTGGTATTTTTCACAGCTTTCATATTTACGTATTTTGTAAAGGCATCAACTGCTACTATTAAATAGGCGTGTCCCTTCGCACTTCTTACGAAGGGTCCAAGATGGTTGGAATGTAACGTATCCATGGGTACCAATATTTTCGGGATGGGATGTAGGTAACCGGCTTGCGGACCGCCACTACTTTTGTTATATTTACAGTTGAGGCAACAACGAATGTACCGATTAACATATTTATTTAAACGAGGAAACCAATAGTCACGAGTTATTTGTGAGATGGTCTTATCTGCTGCTAGATGGCCTACTATCATGAAAATAATTGGCAATTGTATGACGGGCTGCTCTCGATACCATCCACTTTAATCCATCTTCAGTTTTACGATATATTCTATCATTCTTCAGCACATGTTCCTTGTGGATTGTAGCCTCTTCCTTATCCGTTGGTACCCTCGAAAGTACGTAGTATATATATATTTACATCATTCGTCTTGTAGCTGTGCAGATAATACCCAATCACTTTGTGTAATATTCACGTTTAGAATACTGACATCATCATATGGGCTAGGACCATCTACAGAATTTCTGCTTGGAGCGTCCACATGCCATACGAGTATCAGGGCGGTATTCGATCGAAAAATCAAACTCCTGTGTAGCCATCCACCAATGATAACGCTGCTCCTCCTCACTAGTTAGCCTGCTAAAATATAGAACCGGTTTTAGCTTGGAATCTCGCTGTTTCTGTAATAGGACTCCAGCAACTCCAAGTTTGGATGCGTCCGTGTGAAGTTCTGTCTCCAGTACTGAATCGTATATTGCAAGAACAGGTCTACTGCATAGAATCTTCTCAAAACGATCAAATGATGTTGCCTGGTCCGAAGTCCATTCATATTTGGCGTCCCTTTTTGTGATTTGCGTTAACGATCTCGCAATTATAGCAAAATCTTTAACATATTTTCGGGGAAGTAGCTCGCTAGTCCAAGAAACTGACAGACTTCGTGTACGTTTGTAGGAGTCGAAAAAGCTTGAACTGCTGAAATTTCACCTATAGCTGGACGGACACCTTCCTCGCTGATTTCATGTCCCAGATATTCGATGGTTCTTTAGAAGAAGTGGCATTTCGATGACCGTAATATAAGGTTTGCTTGTTGAAACAATTGTTATAAGGACTCTAAAAATTCAATCCTTGAAGACACATTACTCGATGGAACCAAAATGTCTTCCAAGTAAGCAAGAGCGGTGGTAAATAGTAATGAACCCAGTATTTGATTGACAGCTCTCTGGAATACAGCAGAGGCATTGACCAGTCCAAACGGCATCCTCACATATTCATAGTGTCCACCCAGTGTCACGAAGGCTGTTTTCCCAATAGAGTCTTTCGCCATAGATATCTGAAGATAGCCACTAGCCATGTCGAGTGTAGTGAAGAAGGTGCAATTTTTAATCTTTCAAAGTGATCATCTACACGGGGTAAGGGGTAACAGTCCTTCATAGGTTTGATAGGTTTGGAGTTCAAAGCTCTAAAATCGACGCAAATTTGAATGTCTCCATTTTTCTTCTTAACCAAAAGAATCGGTCTTGCATATGGGGAATTTGACTCACGAATTATGTAGGGTCTGTAAGTTACCGGTCTATCGTCGTTCAAGAGTATTTTCATTTCGACATCCCTAACACATCCTAACTCCAATAAAGTTTCACCGAAACAATTACGATATTTATTAAGCAATACTAGAAATTTTTGTTGATCAGTATCTTTAAGGGAATCATCACACTCAATTTCGTCTACAGTAAATGGTCTATACTTATAAGACTTAATTGCAAACACGCTTACCTGTGTTCCCCCCGGAAGGTTCTGTGGGAAACACACTTGGCCTCTAGTGATGAGTTGAGAATTCTTGAATTTGATGTCAGAGTCCGCCACGTTGGATTGGTGAAATGTTACACTCTGTTATACTACGCAGCTAGGTACACAGTCCTCATTCGATGGTATCATTCGTCTTTGAAAATCGCCTCGACAGCTTGAGTTCACGGTAAACGTCACGTACCCAATACGGTTCGGTGAAATGGTCGCATCCTTGTCCACGTACATCTTAATCTTTCTAGGAGGGAGCTCGTCAACTTCCTGTGAAGCCATAATATTGGGATGATTTAATAGGGTTTGACCAATCATCAATGGCACAGTTTGTACGTCATACGGAACAATAAGCGCAGGACCAGTACATCAATTAGATCCACTTCGATGTTGACTTCCGTTGAACCCAATGCATAAACACTACCGCCAGCATAACCACTAATTAGAACGTTGCAGGGTTGCCATTTGACATCACACCAAGTATCAGCAGTTGTCGCACATATTGCAACTACTGCACAACCCGTATCGACTAATCTTTTACACGCAATTTTATTTAACTTACATGGCATTACATAACATTTTTCAAAATTTTCATTTGCTGTCTTGCATAATAGAGCTGGTTTTACAGTAGATGTCTTCGAATAATACGATTTCGTAGTGAGCTCCTTTTACTCATAACACTTTTCGGCCGGGTGTCCCAGCTTTCTACATACAGAGCATTCAAGTGTGTTGTTGCAACAATCTTTGTCAATATGACCTCGTTTCCCACAATTAAAACAATTACGATTCATTTTGTTTACAAAGTTTCGTTCATCGGAGACGTTTTCTCTTGCGACCTACCGATTTGTCCTTATAATACCAGGTCACTTATTAACCACGGCTGCCTGATGACAGACGGGTATCCGGGCTAAACTCAAGTGGAGATGGGGAGGTTCGTAATTTATTGATATTATTAAGGGCGCCAGGTAAATTTTCCCACGTTAATACCCACAGTTTAATTTCTCAACCCCCAAATTACCAAATAGGATTGAAATAAGTAAAGGCTAATTCAATAGGAACAACAGATTCGGTTTATTTAATTAGCGACAGCAACAAGGATATATTGAGACCTCTTCACAGCAGAACCCGCAGTAATCAAGCCGAAGGTAGTACTACAGCAGGCAAGCACAAAAAAAATAGCTCTAAGCCAATCTTCAAATCACCGAACAGGTCAAGCAACTATACGCACAAACAACAAACTAATTCCAAATGAGCATATACAAAAGCGCTGAAGCGATTTTAAAAATAATATGCCTCACGTAGGTGAGTATACAGAGCGTTTCAAAAAAAAAATTAATGCAGAAATTAAAGCCTGGCAAATGTGCCAATGGTGGGGGAAAGTTCATGTGCGTCGCGTGAGCTCAGGCGTACCGCAATCCGGGTTTTAAAAAAAATAAGCAAGCAAGATGGGGTTGCAATAATTTCCGCTAACAGTAAATAAGCAAGCTCGACGCACTAAAATATAAGCAAAATCTACAATTTGGGCATATGTTAAATAATATCCAACTCCCAATGATTTAACGTTCACAAGTAACACATAAAACCTGGTTTCCGGAGGAGCACAGTTTGTCCAATAGTTATAACGAGACCGGGTCCACTGCAAGTGTCCTATGAAATACCAAGGCTTCGATCTATATTCAGATATTCTCCACTGCCCCAGAATGGACACCTATTCCATCAAAATCAGTCCAGACCAGACGTGGAATTTCTGACGTAGAAAAGAAACCCTAAGAATGGAATATCAAAATCAGATTCCTTCTCAGGAAAATAATAAAAAACAACTGATGTGCGTTTGTAATTTATTACCACACCCTGTATATATTTTTTTTTGTATTCGAAAATCTCAACTTTTCTTCCCATTTATTATTTATTATTTTTTTGGAGGCCACCCTGAACATAACACCCCTTAGACTGACCACATAGATTCCTATAATCGAGGTGAATAATGTTTTGTTTGGTTTGTAAACAAATATTTTCTTTTGGTAACAAAATCATAAAATATTAAAGCAATAGCCAAGGTAATAGTGCTTACCCTATTGCATCACCCACCAGAACATCTAAGTGAATTCCAGAAAATGATTGGCGAATTTGAAACAAAATGATTTTTGGTGAGTTGTTCATCTGGGTGAATTATATGTACACACCCCGTATACACACATATACATATTTTATTTCATACGACGATGAGCTTATTTATTTATACCATCCCAAAAAGGAACATACTAACCTCAACTAAACATTATCAATATTGACTTTTCTATCAACTCAAGCACAATTAGATTCACCACCCTGTACAGAAATTACATGGTACAGTGGTACACCCCGTTCACAATTCCAAAAATCAAAAAAAATAAACTAATTCGACCTGTAACAACAAAAGTGGCTTCTTTTCGGACCACCCTGTATACATGAGATTTCAAAACCTAACGTTTCGGCTAGATACTATTTTTTTGTGAGTGAATCTGAAATAATATTTTTTTTCATGTTTTGGCCTAATTTCGCCTTACTATTACTCAACGAAATTTTCGGATCGCAAACATTCAAAATTCTTCGAGCCATTCACATTTGCCTGAAGACTCGAAACAAGTCGTAAAAACCAACAGTTCACTAGCAAGTTCTGCAAGTTACTGGAGAAAAAAATGAGCTGATCAAAAATTGCACCAAAAGTTATTTACCGCGATAAAATAATATTAAATTTCCAATGCAACAATATTTCAGAAGATATAAAAAAAGATCTACTACATACCCGAGTGTCGGGGTTCCTTTTTTTCGCAAGCGAGACTTCGCAAAAATCGCAGAATTTTATTCTTTATCGCTGGTTTGCGGCGAATTGAGTTTTGGGAGCAACCGATTATGGTCCTTATCGCACGGTAAATAAGGTTGAGAATCGTCTGCAAATGTTATACGTATATGAAGAACAGAAATATTCAAATAAAATGAAATGAAATATCAGCACATAAGACATACCTCTAAGAGATTCAGCAGACTCCTAAGTGCCAAAACTTTTCGTACTTATGGAAAACTTTTTCACAAGATGGCAGTGAAATAAAAAATCCTCACAAGAGTTAGATTTCAAGTTCAACTACAAATACAACAGCACTACTCGATATCTTTATATCAACTCGAAGAAATTGTCCCAATTAAAGATAGATCATAATCAACAGATCTCAAAAATTCTTCGTGTTAACTACACACGCCATTTACGAAAAAACCTTTTCCTTCACACAACCTTTTTTTCAAAAAAACTTGATCAGAGGTTGCCAACTTAGTACTCAAAATCGCTCCAGACCGATAATTACCTTCCTAAGTCTCCACTAGATGGCGTTCGAACATAAGATTATCGTTTCTTTCGCCTAGGAAACTCATCAACCTTATTTATCTATAAAGTAGTTATAAAATACATACGATATGCTCACAACTTCGCCTCCTGTTCCCCGTGCATAATAAATCAATTTACTCTAAATCAGCTGTTCTGAACCACTCACTATAGCAGTTGGTACCATTGACACATTGTCAAAATGCAGATATGACATTGCTCACTTCGGAAATCAAAACAAACAATAATTGGAAACTTCGAATCAACCACAACAGGTAAGTCCATAAATGAGTAACAAATGAATAACAAAATCTTTCAAAGTTTGATTAGATTACCAATCACTAATCCCCTTTGTTTTCAGGGCATCACACAAAGTCTGAGGATTTCAATGAATAATAGCCCTACTGGGGCCCACAATCACGAAGCCTGAAAAACAATTTGCAATATTATCAAAAGTATAGATGTGTCTGGATGTGCTGTCGCAGTTTATCGTCATTGTATCGGACTTCTACTACGAAGGTTTGTAAGAATTCGAAATGCGCAATGAGATTTGAAAATAGTCTTGTTATTCTAGGCAATCCTTCTTTGCTGTGGATGCCGATGCGAATAGCACCAATGAACAAGGAATGTATCTACTAGGCTTAAGGTTACTATATGGATGTGAATTTTGAACTGATTGAATAAACGGCTCACGAAGTTCAGATAAACTTGAGTACTGTATTTTGGGGCTCATTCGAATAGTTTGCCAACGACTTTCACACTCAGTCTCGGCAGGTATTACTGAGAAAGCTAAGTATCAGAGCAGGTGATTACTACCGGGTGGATGAAATATTGGAACATTAAATTTAAAGTTGTCTTATGTGAACAGAAAAAGTACAGGGTAAGTCTGAAAGATAGTATTTCAGACGAAAGACAGAGGTATAGAAGTGGAGTTTAGAAAAACTGATTTAAAACACAAAATTGGACGTAACAAATCCCCCCCTCACCACAAGAAATTTACCCCGTAAATTTCACAAAACCAACGATACGGATTCATATGAGCCTTCCTGAAGACTAGGTTTCAGGTCCTTAACGTGCCAAGTTCCTTTTGTATTACCAAATTCGTCCCTGAGTTCATATGTCCATGGTGATAATCGCTTCTTGATGTAGTACGGTCCTACAAACTTCGGTGCCAGTTTTCTGGAAAAATACTTGGAAGCATCAGACAGCACATAATTGCGTTTCCATACAACTTGATTCGGGAGATATTCAATATGCCTTCGTCTAAGATTATATTTCTCACAACATTTTTCCGCAGCATCTTCTAAGCGTTTCTTGACATCTTGAAACATCTTGCGGAAAGCTTCATTCTTAGTAGTCTCCCCAGTCTGCGAACCGTCTTCGACAAAAGGCTGATCATCTGCCATATAATCTTCTCCGGATAAAATCATGTTTCTCCCAAAATTCACGAAGTATGGGGTTAGTCTGGTGACCTCGTGCCTAGATGTGCGAATAGCACATGCAATCTCATTGATATTTTCGTCCCAGGAGCGGTGGTTTTCCGACACATACATAGCTAACATGGTCTTCAGTATTCGATTGATCCTTTCTGTTGGATTTGCTCTCGGATTATAGGAGGCACTGAATTTTATTCGAGTACGATGCTTATCAGCAAACTTGAGGAATTTCTTGTTGCGAAATTGGGGCCCATTATCACAAATTAATATCTTGGGGACACCAAACATGAGGAAGATTTGACTCTCGATTTTTTCTATAATGACCTCAGCGGTTGCTTTTCTGAGAGGGAAGATAAGTGGAAACTTGCTCAGGTAATCGGTGACGACCAATATGTAGCTATTGCCCTTCTTGGACCTTGGAAGGGGACCAACAAGATCTGTAGAAATCATTTCCCATGGTCGGCCTACTTTTGGGTGTGATGCCATCTTATCGGTCGGGCGATCCTGAGAGGGTTTGTGAGTAGCACACACACTACAGTGCCGGACAAATTTGGCGATGTCGCTCCGCATCTTGGGCCAATAATATCGAGTTGCTACTCTAGAAAAGGTCTTGAATACGCCTGTGTGTCCAGAAGTTGGGGGATCATGAGCAGCGGCAATGATACACCGTCGATCTTTCTTTGGGACTACAAGTCTCCAAGAGTCAGCTTCAGGCGATAGACCTGGGTAATCTGGCGTTACATGCTTCCAGAGTCGGCCATCCGATATTCTCCAAGAGGAATATTTCAAAGGATTACGAAGAATTTTCTCGATCATAGCGCTATACCACCTATCATCGCCAGTATATTTTAGGTCAGGTGTCTGCTTCGATTCCTCAACAACGCAACAATCAAAGTCGACATGATCTACAACAGGAACTCCTCTAGACAACGTATCAGGCACGATATGCTCCTTACCTTTGCGGTGAATCACCTTGAAATCAAATTGTTGAAGGCGTACGGCCCAACGAGCTAAACGACCTTTCAAATCCTTCAAATTGTGGAGCCAGAGTAAACTGAAATGATCTGTTACGACTGTAAAGGTAACGCCCTCTAGATAAGGCCTCAGCTTTTCGACCGCCCACAGGACTGCAAGGCATTCACGCTCGGTTGTGGTAAAGTTACGCTCCTGCCGCGACAGAGATCTACTCAAATAGCAAATCACTCTTTCCCCATCTTCATACGGCTGAGTGAGGACGGCTCCAATGCCATACCCAGAGGCATCTGTTTGAACCACGAAAGCCTTGGTGTAATCGGGGCAACTTAAAATGGGAGCAGACACTAAACATTCTTTTATACGCCTAAACGACGCAGAACACTCATCTGTCCAAACGAATTTCGAATTCTTACGAAGCAAAGCAGAAATGGGTGCAATAACTGAAGAGAAATCAGGGACAAAACGGCGATACCAAGAGAAAGTTCCCACAATTCGACGAACCTCAGTGACATTTGACGGTACCGGAAGCTCTATCATGGCCTTGACTTTGTCCGGGTCAACATGTAAACCATCCCGATCGACAACGTAGCCCAGATATTTCATCTGGGGGCGGCAAAATTGACATTTATCGATACTAACGGTTATGTTAGCCTCCCTGAGACGACGAAAAACCTCTTCTAAAATTGTCAAATGATGCTCGAAAGTTTGACTTACAATGACGACGTCATCCAGATAAACAAACAAGTTAGGTTCTAAGTCATGACCCAATACCTTGTCGATTAATCTCTGCCAGGTGGCCGGGGCATTATGCAGCCCAAAAGGCATCCTTTTGAACTGGAAGAGGCCCCTGTTAGGCACCGTAAAGGCCGTATAATGACGTGATGATTCTGCTACCGGAACTTGCCAATATGCGGATTTAACATCGAGGCTCGACAAATACTTCGCGTCTCGCAATTTGTCGAGTGTGTCCGAAACCATGGGTAATGGATAGCTGTCTCTGACTGTGACAGAATTGAGCCTCCGATAGTCCACGCAAAATCGAAAGGTTCCATCCTTTTTCTTGACCAGTAGGATCGGAGAGGACCATGGGCTATTGGAAGGCTCGACAATTCCCAACCTGAGCATCTCCTCTAACTCCAGGTCGATTTGCTTCTGAACTACTGGGTTTACCTTATAGTACCTCTGCTTTATTGGCGGACTAGTCGTAACGATAACGTGTTCTGCCTCAGCCGTACAACCCAGACCTTCACCCATCAGTGCCACACATTTCTCTCTATTAACGCCTTCAGTCTGGCAGCCTCCTCAGTTGATAACACAGATCGGCTAGTTACATGTTCCACCGAATTCAATGAAACAGGCTCACCGGCAAAATGCCACTCGTCATGGCGGAGATCGGGAACAATCCCCATAATCTTCCAAAAATCCAAACCCAAAATTAGCACTTGAGGAAGCTCTGGAACAACTACGGCTTCAATCAATCCAAATCGACCCCTCAACGACATTGGCAAGTCAACAACTCCAATGGCACTACACCGACTACCATTTGCCACTGTACAATGAGTGACTCCATTCTTATTCAGAGGAAGTCCCAAATTCTGGATAATTTTCCAGCCTGCACTACCAAGTATGGTACGGGAGGCACCAGAGTCCAGTAGACCCAATACCGATACACCCAAAACATCGACTCTCAAGTAGGGCCGTTCGTCACCTAGACTATGATCCAATACGAAATCCAGAAGCACCTTGAGTTTGTCGATCGAGTCTTCGCTTCTGACACACCTACCTCGATCTTTCAGGAGTGTCGTTTTCCGTTTCCCTGACGCGAACAATTTGAACAACATCTTACGGTCACCCCTTCCTTTTTACATCTGTAACAGAAGATACCTCTCACTGCAGCACAACCGATTGCCCTATGCCCAGGCATGTTGCATCTATAACAGATAATTTCCTTTTTGGAAGGTTGTGTCGCGCTGTTCTCTGAAGATGCAATCATCGAAATATCAACAGACGACTCAGCTTGTACATATGCTAGATCAGGTTCCAAGGAAAGATGTTTTCGAGACGGTGCCGTGAAATTTTCAACGGATTCCTTGCGAGATTCTAGACGTCTCCCAAGGTCTCTGAGTTGACTCAAGGAAGTAACCTCTACCAATGCCAACTGAGTTTGATAGAAGGGTGCGATGTTTCTCAATAAAATTTTTAATTCAGTCTCCTCAGATATGGAACAGCTCAACCTACTGAAGTAACCTGCCATTACCGCGAGATAGATACCAATTGATTCGTCCGGGCCCTGCGTTCGCTTATTAATTTCTTCGAACAGCTTCTCATCGTAGTTGGGTGACAGATATTCTTCACGGAGTAAACCCACAAATTCGTCCCAAGTATTTACTTCGTTCCTGTAAGCTAAGAAAAACTGATATGCCCTACCAGTAAATAAATCAATGCCTGACTCCAACAATATATCTTTGGAGACGTGACGGGCTACCCTGAGCTCTTCGACACGCTCCAGAAATGCACAAAGGGATAACCCTTTCTTATCACCTGAAAACGAGATACCCCATTTATTTGGAAGAATTTGCTGAACATTGGAATGAGTAGCAACAGCTGCGACAGGTGCAGTGGATGCTCGACCTGTTGGCGTGGAAGTTACTATATTATGCTCCAGGAAGCTAAGGTGCGCAGGTGCTGCTTTCGTCTTCTCGAAATCTTCGGCCTTCTCAAAAAGTACATCCAGGAGAGCTAATGCCTTGGCATGAAGTTCTGCCTTTTCAGTTGATTCTTCATTTATGTGGTCGATCCTATTCAAAACATGAACAAACTTCGTTTGCAGCTTGACAAATTCACTACTACTCGAAGAATCACTGAAACCATTGACCGGTGTCTCCAAGCTAACCAATTTATCCTGGACGGCTTTAACATCTTCTTCCTGGGTGAAAGGATATTCCGGGTATTTCACGCTGTAGCCACTCTTTTCGAGTCTAATGGCCATTGCCAATGAGCGCCGCATTTCATCTACCGTACCGGTAGCAATTCCCCGAACCTTGAGCTCATATGTAAGCTCATCCTGCGCAAGGCGATAAACATTCATTTTGAGACTTGCTGCCGCCATTTTATTACGTTAAAACGAACTACGGATTTATTTTCCTAAAATCACGGTTCCAAACAGGCCCCACGTTGGGCGCCAAAAATGCGACCTACCGATTTGTCCTTATAATACCAGGTCACTTATTGACCACGGCTGCCTGATGACAGACGGGTATCCGGGCAAAAACTCAAGTGGAGATGGGGAGGTTCGTAATTTATTGATATTATTAAGGGCGCCAGGTAAATTTTCCCACGTTAATACCCACAGTTTAATTTCTCAACCCCCAAATTACCAAATAGGATTGAAATAAGTAAAGGCCAATTCAATAGGAACAACAGATTCGGTTTATTTAATTAGCGACAGCAACAAGGATATATTGAGACCTCTTCACAGCAGAACCCGCAGTAATCAAGCCGAAGGTAGTACTACAGCAGGCAAGCACAAAAAAAATAGCTCTAAGCCAATCTTCAAATCACCGAACAGGTCAAGCAACTATACGCACAAACAACAAACTAATTCCAAATGAGCATATACAAAAGCGCTGAAGCGATTTTAAAAATAATATGCCTCACGTAGGTGAGTACACAGAGCGTTTCAAAAAAAAAAAAATAATGCAGAAATTAAAGCCTGGCAAATGTGCCAATGGTGGGGGAAAGTTCATGTGCGTCGCGTGAGCTCAGGCGTACCGCAATCCGGGTTTTAAAAAAAATAAGCAAGCAAGATGGGGTTGCAATAATTTCCGCTAACAGTAAATAAGCAAGCTCGACGCACTAAAATATAAGCAAAATCTACAATTTGGGCATATGTTAAATAATATCCAACTCCCAATGATTTAACGTTCACAAGTAACACATAAAACCTGGTTTCCGGAGGAGCATAGTTTGTCCAATAGTTATAACGAGACCGGGTCCACTGCAAGTGTCCTATGAAATACCAAGGCTTCGATCTATATTCAGATATTCTCCACTGCCCCATAATGGACACCTATTCCATCAAAATCAGTCCAGACCAGACGTGGAATTTCTGACGTAGAAAAGAAACCCTAAGAATGGAATATCAAAATCAGATTCCTTCTCAGGAAAATAATAAAAAACAACTGATGTGCGTTTGTAATTTATTACCACACCCTGTATATATTTTTTTTTGTATTCGAAAATCTCAACTTTTCTTCCCATTTATTATTTATTATTTTTTTTGGAGACCACCCTGAACATAACACCCCTTAGACTGACCACATAGATTCCTATAATCGAGGTGAATAATGTTTTGTTTGGTTTGTAAACAAATATTTTCTTTTGGTAACAAAATCATAAAATATCAAAGCAATAGCCAAGGTAATAGTGCTTACCCTATTGCATCACCCACCAGAACATCTAAGTGAATTCCAGAAAATGATTGGCGAATTTGAAACAAAATGATTTTTGGTGAGTTGTTCATCTGGGTGAATTATATGTACACACCCCGTATACACACATATACATATTTTATTTCATACGACGATGAGCTTATTTATTTATACCATCCCAAAAAGGAACATACTAACCTCAACTAAACATTATCAATATTGACTTTTCTATCAACTCAAGCACAATTAGATTCACCACCCTGTACAGAAATTACATGGTACAGTGGTACACCCCGTTCACAATTCCAAAAATCAAAAAAAATAAACTAATTCGACCTGTAACAACAAAAGTGGCTTCTTTTCGGACCACCCTGTATACATGAGATTTCAAAACCTAACGTTTCGGCTAGATACTATTTTTTTGTGAGTGAATCTGAAATAATATTTTTTTTCATGTTTTGGCCTAATTTCGCCTTACTATTACTCAACGAAATTTTCGGATCGCAAACATTCAAAATTCTTCGAGCCATTCACATTTGCCTGAAGACTCGAAACAAGTCGTAAAAACCAACAGTTCACTAGCAAGTTCTGCAAGTTACTGGAGAAAAGAATGAGCTGATCAAAAATTGCACCAAAAGTTATTTACCGCGATAAAATAATATTAAATTTCCAATGCAACAATATTTCAGAAGATATAAAAAAAGATCTACTACATACCCGAGTGTCGGGGTTCCTTTTTTTCGCAAGCGAGACTTCGCAAAAATTGCAGAATTTTATTCTTTATCGCTGGTTTGCGGCGAATTGAGTTTTGGGAGCAACCGATTATGGTCCTTATCGCACGGTAAATAAGGTTGAGAATCGTCTGCAAATGTTATACGTATATGAAGAACAGAAATATTCAAATAAAATGAAATGAAATATCAGCACATAAGACATACCTCTAAGAGATTCAGCAGACTCCTAAGTGCCAAAACTTTTCGTACTTATGGAAAACTTTTTCACAAGATGGCAGTGAAATAAAAAATCCTCACAAGAGTTAGATTTCGAGTTCAACTACAAATACAACAGCACTACTCGATATCTTTATATCAACTCGAAGAAATTGTCCCAATTAAGGATAGATCATAATCAACAGATCTCAAAAATTCTTCGTGTTAACTACACACGCCATTTACGAAAAAACCTTTTCCTTCACACAACCTTTTTTTCAAAAAAACTTGATCAGAGGTTGCCAACTTAGTACTCAAAATCGCTCCAGACCGATAATTACCTTCCTAAGTCTCCACTAGATGGCGTTCGAACATAAGATTATCGTTTCTTTCGCCTAGGAAACTCATTAACCTTATTTATCTATAAAGTAGTTATAAAATACATACGATATGCTCACAACTTCGCCTCCTGTTCCCCGTGCATAATAAATCAATTTACTCTAAATCAGCTGTTCTGAACCACTCACTATAGCAGTTGGTACCATTGACACATTGTGAAAATGCAGATATGACATTGCTCACTTCGGAAATCAAAACAAACAATAATTGGAAACTTCGAATCAACCACAACAGGTAAGTCCATAAATGAGTAACAAATGAATAACAAAATCTTTCAAAGTTTGATTAGATTACCAATCACCAATCCCCTTTGTTTTCAGGGCATCACACAAAGTCTGAGGATTTCAATGAATAATAGCCCTACTGGGGCCCACAATCACGAAGCCTGAAAAACAATTTGCAATATTATCAAAAGTATAGATGTGTCTGGATGTGCTGTCGCAGTTTATCGTCATTGTATCGGACTTCTACTACGAAGGTTTGTAAGAATTCGAAATGCGCAATGAGATTTGAAAATAGTCTTGTTATTCTAGGCAATCCTTCTTTGCTGTGGATGCCGATGCGAATAGCACCAATGAACAAGGAATGTATCTACTAGGCTTAAGGTTACTATATGGATGTGAATTTTGAACTGATTGAATAAACGGCTCACGAAGTTCAGATAAACTTGAGTACTGTATTTTGGGGCTCATTCGAATAGTTTGCCAACGACTTTCACACTCAGTCTCGGCAGGTATTACTGAGAAAGCTAAGTATCAGAGCAGGTGATTACTACCGGGTGGATGAAATATTGGAACATTAAATTTAAAGTTGTCTTATGTGAACAGAAAAAGTACAGGGTAAGTCTGAAAGATAGTATTTCAGACGAAAGACAGAGGTATAGAAGTGGAGTTTAGAAAAACTGATTTAAAACACGAAATTGGACGTTACACTCTTTTGAAGGAAATTTTATAGTCCCTAACATGTTTTCTGCATGATATAAAAGGTTGCGATGTAGATGCCAACGCAGATAAATAATCCTTAAAAAGATCTTCGGGTTCATTGTATCTACCGGCTTTTGCACCATTTTGTATTGCTCGATCATTTATCCCGTCATCGCCACAGCGTTTTTCCCTTTTATTTCACATGCCCGCAATAATTCAGTTTTATTAATGTAATATTCAGTCTACGTTTGGTTAGGTATTTTTACCAAATTGGTCATTTTTTTAATGTCGATGGAAAGTCGTCGTGCTCTGGGAATGCGTTATGAATCATGGTTTTCCACTCTTCCCATGTGTGGTCGTAACTATCCAAACTATTATACCAAGTTTTCGCTAAACCCTTAAAACGGGACTGCATATCGTTAATAGCAGATTTCGTTCCAATTATTAATTGTTTTCAGTTGTTCGATTTTATCACGCCATTTTTTTGAACTTGCTCCCAGAGAACCCGGCGAAAACTCTGGAATGCAATCGGATCTAATATTATTTAAATTTGTTTGTGGTTTATGTGCCAGAAGTTCCTGGATAGCGTTTCCCAACTGCTCAATTTTTTTATTTCGGTCATTTACTAATGTATTTTCCGCAGACAAAGTAATTAAACTAGTACTCACGGAAGTTCTATGTGGTGGTGTACATGACGGGCTTGGGGAACGATTCTTTGACTTAGGTTCCCGTTTTGCATTTGATTTTCGCTTGTATCGACCATAATCGCTTTCACTGCTGGAATCCGATGACGATGACGGTGTCACATGTCATTTCCTTAAACTTTTCCCCAGTTTTCACTTTTCACTTCACTCACTACACTAATTTAACTTTTACTGTTTTTTTGTTTATTTTACTACACTAAATAACTACCACTAGTTCAAGCCTCTTCGAATAGAGCGTTATATCCCACCGCTGCAATAATACAGAAAATTATTTTCTTCGGAATAAAACAACCTCTTCCATTCGACCACACTATAATGACTGCCTTCTAAATTTCTCACAAAGAGCGGTGACTATTCTATTAGTCACTCACAATTACTCAACATACTAATGAATGATGAATATTTCGCATTTTAAATACGGGGTAAATTAGAAATTAAGCTAACACTAGCAAATCTGTTAATCTGGAAGAAGCTTGCATCCGAACAAAATCAAAATGTGAAAGAAATAAGAAGCCCCAAATACTATTAGTGAAAGATCAAAAAGGAAGAAATATACTACCTCCGTTATTGAAAGAATTTGGAGAATGATTTATAGTAGATTTTGGAGAATGATTTATATACAGTCCTTATGTTGGAAAATTAACACGGTATAAAAAATATATCAGTTGGTGTACAGGTTATGCATCAAAATATCCAATGTTCAAGAAATAAGTGGGTCCACTTGAGGTAGCTTTGCATGAAAAAAACGTGGATATTGCTATGATATCTGAACATTGGCTAAAAGAAGTTTTCCTTGACAACATAAATAACTATAGGCTGGCTACCTACTTTACTAGGGAAAAAACAGGGGGTGTTTTCATTTTTATTAAAGATCAATATCACTCAAAGGTATACGACGTCACGAATCTTAGTTCCGAGGAAGATTTTGAGATAAGCGCCTGTGTTTTAGATGATTTGAAATGTGTGGTACTAGCCCTATATCGAAGTCCAACTTTGATACAGGGCTTCAAAATACCCTTCAAAAAGTAGTAGTTTTTCAAAATATCGTATTGTACTTGGGGGGGGGGGGAATTTAAGTATAAAATTTAAAAATTTAATGAAAATCAAACAACAGCAAGGGAAGTACTTGATATTTTTCTAGCATTCGGCATGGAAAAACATTTTAATGAATCAACAAGAAATGAATCATCCATTGACAATATATTCACCAGTTTTTTCGCAAATAAAGCAGAGGTTATAGAACTTAACTTATCGGATCATAAAGCACAGCTTATTTCTTACGTTCATGACCATCAAAACTTCGATATTTCTCATAAATGTATTCGAAATCAAAACTCTGAAAATAAAATAATATTCGATACTTTCCTTTAAAAAGAATCTTGGGAAATATTTTTTAATGAAAAAAATCCCAATATTTTCGTAGAGATATTTCTCAATACTATCATGATATTAGCTTTCCAATAAAAAGAGTAAGAACTGGTAGAAATAATTCACGGATCGGAAAAATATATAATGATGAAGATATAAAAAGGGCAAAAGCAAATATATCAGACTTGTGTCTAAACTAAAGATTCGAAAGAATTATTTGAGTTGAAAAAATATGAATACGAACAGCTCACACGAAAAAAGATAAAAACTAAAATACCAGAGCATATTCAAGAAGCCTCAAACAAATCGAAAGCTATTTGGAATGAAGTAAACAAACAAATAGGTAGAGAAAGAAAAAACAGCACCAAATCCTTGTTAGCCGGAGAGTTTAATGAATATTTTGTAAAAGTGGCCGAATAAATAATAAATGATATTCCAGATTCAGATATTCACTATACATCCTATCTGAGAGGAATTACAAATAACAACAGCAACTCAATATTTCTATACCCTACGACACAAACAGAAATATCATATATTATCAAATCGTTTAAAAACTCTAGTTCTACTGAAATATATGAACATTCAATGAACTTTTACAAGGATAACCTTGAATTGCTGATAAAAACAATTGCTCATATTTTTGATATGATTCTAACAACAGGTATATTTCCAGATAAACTGAAAATTGCTAAAATTATTCCAGTACATAAATCTGGAGATATTAATACCTTGGCGAATCATAGACCCATTGTCCTCCTTCCGATATTGGGAAAATTGGCTGAAAAGGTAATTGCTTTGAGACTAACTCAGTTTCTTGATAAAAATGACTTAATCACAAACAGGCAGTTTGTATTCAGGAAGGGGAAGAATACAGCAAAAGCGGTTATGGATCTGGTTACAAGATCCAAATTCCCAGCTAAAAAGGTGTAGCAAATCTCTGCACGGTTGCATGCTCAGCATTATTACTCAACGCCTTCAGTTCGGAAAACAATATTTTGATGGATGAAGCGAGATTGGCGATCCAGAGTTCACTAGCATACTGCTTCTACATCCTTGAATAACTGAACTGAAGAAAAAAATCAGTAGATCAAACATGAACTCATCATCATCATCATTACATAAGACTTTATCGTCTTTCTATTGACTTATAAAGTAAGTGTATTCAGCAATGTATAAACATGTTTGTATTTCTTCACAATTGATATCTGAAACAAATTAATGTACGTATAAAACCCTAATAAACTAATACAAATGATCACTACTTATTGCTATTCAATGCAATTGAATTCGACAAGAGATTTTTCATCCCAGCATAATTTTGTGGTATCTGACCTAAATATACTAGTGTATATTTATCACTTGATGAATTGATGCAAGTTATATCATCACTTAATTCAAATAATTCATTATTATTCCCCACATCCTCTGAGGTTAATAAAAATGATTCGCCGAACCTAGTAGGCAATAATGATAAGACCCTTTGCTCCAACACTTCCATATTGATGATTTTTTTGCAAGTCTACTTTTGGAACGGGCATGATGGAAAACTCAAATTCAGTTTTCAACAAATAACACACTCGAGCAATCATTAACTGCTACAGATATGGCACTGAATAACTCACTCGCAAACAATTTGTAACTGCTGGAGATATCTTTCTTGAATTAGTCCATTCGGAAATACCCATTTCTTATATGATGGATATCGAACCACCCCACCACAATATGGGCGGAATTCAAATGCACACACATCGTTATTACTACACTCGACTCTCTGACGGACAACCCCACCACTCCACATCGATGAGCTTACAGAAAGCAGTGCTGGCATTCATTCATGGCTGGAACCTCGTGGTTGTCATGGACTGAGCTGGTGTTAGTTGGTGGATTTTGTGTGGTTGGTCTCTGTGTGTGTGCGTGCGCGTGTGCATGTGCCTCTATGTGCACACATGTTTACTCTACGCAAAATGATTTGTACAGAGTAGGCATGAAGGATTATGCTAAACCCAAGCAGTCTATTCTTCATATTAATGAAGGATATCTTTATCGTGTATGCAAATTCCAATATCACCCCTATCCCTCCGCCCCCATCCACTGACACCCACTTACTAAATGAGCTCACGGACAGGATTGCTCATTGATTGGTGGATCTTTGTGATGTGCGGACATGTATACTCTGTACAAGATAGTTAGTACCTAGTACACCTTGAGATAGTCATAGTTACGACCGCATCGGGGGGTCTGGAGGAGGAGGGGGATAGCCCCCCCAGTTGATAGGACCACGACCGTTCACCAGACCTTTGTTATCAACCCCCGAGTGTTGACAGTGAAGTCCGGGCTCACCTTATCTTGGGTGTTGAACGTGGAAACCGGGGTTTTCCCTTAAACGTCACATAGCGTTGGAGCAAGCTCCGCTTACATGCGATCTTTCGTAGGTGGTACGACCCTCTGCTACCCGCCAGATTAACATGATACGTTATACGGTTCAATGGACGACAGAGGGTGAATGTACCCGCTTAAGGAAATGCTTACCGTATGAGTGGTAACCAGATCCCGCTGTCCCTTCTAGGAGACCGCTTGCCCCTCAGAGGCCAACACCGAACGGTAGGGGAGCTTCCGCCTGTGACCCAGAATGGTCGCGGTTCGGCCCAGCTTTCGCTAGACACACATCTGCTGAAGCTGCGATAGATCGTTGCCTAGAGTCTACTAGGATGGAGTATACCAACGACAACTTCAATGAATAAACGACGCGTGGTCAACCGTTTACCCGCATGAAGAATCATCTGGATTGCCGTGTATGTGCCTCGCCCATCTCGAGGTCAAACAATTGTCAATGGACATGACGTCACACACATCTAATGTCTCAGACGAAGAAAATATTCCTTTGAATATATTTTCAGCTACTTTTGCACCACACATAGTTCAAGGTCAAAACTAATTATCCACCAGACATATTTTCAAAGGTCACCCTAATTACAGCACTTGTTATTGAGTCATTAATGACGACATAGTGCTGAGGGGAGGCTTAGAACCGGCTCATACCTCCTACTAGTTATATACAATATTAAAATTATGCGAGTAACTGACAGTGTCAGTAGGGATCGAAATTCGAAATTCAACAGTTTTTCCTGAATATTCAGTGATATAAGTGTTACTTGTGGTGAAACGAATGATCCAGAAAAATCATATAATGGAGTGGTTGAATAGAATCTGGAAACGAAAAAAATACATTTTTCACGTTTTATATTTCGATTTGACATTTGGCACTATTTATTCAAAATGTTCCTGGTTTTAAATTGCTGGCATTGAAGCATTTTTGGAGATAAGATAGGTACAACCATTTCACCATATTCAATTCACTGTACCTATGCTTTTATATTTTACATCTTCGAGAATGTCTGTATGGGGTCGGATTAGAATAACCCTGGGGTAGATAGGGTCTGTCGTAGAAAGCGATTAAAAGAATAGCCTTAGGTGGAGGATGGTCTAACCATCGCCCCGTAAGATACCACCATATCAACTATCTGTGCTGTGAAGTGTTGATTCACGTTTCAGTATGTGGTTGATATTACCTTTTTCTCCCAATGATTGAATTTGAAAAATGATGATAATATCTCCCAGAGTAAAAAACTCCTTAAGTAAAATACCTCTCCAATCGGATTTCTTGGTGGGAGGGTGGAAGGTACTAGGAGGGACTCGTGATTGAGAATCGTTTGTTGTAATATTCATGAAATGAATAAAAATATCAATTACGTCCATCACCATCTGCAAACCGAAAAACCTGACATTCTTATTCTTACTGAAACTCAGGTCAATTCATATACGAATAAAGTACATATTATGCTTTTTCCAGGTTATGAATTCTATTCTCGCTTTCGTTTCAAAGGTGGTGTTTGTCTATAAGTATTTATCGTGCCAATGCAGAGAAGGGTTGGAACCAAAAGTTTTATCGTGATGTGGTTGAAGCTCGTCAATAGTTAAAAACTGAATTTGTCTGTTGTCTATATTTATCACCTAACAATGACTCTTATGACAGACTATTTGAATTTCTATCTGAAAATATCGAGTTCAAAGAAAACTATCCAACTGCTTGCTGAGGTCACCATATTGGGTGATTTTAATGTACATAATTCGTCATGACTCAAATTCTCAAACAAAACAGATGAAAGAGGACGACAGGCAGAGGCATTTGCTATTACCAATGATCTGGAACAACCCACCTGTATTCCTGTTACGAATAGGCAATTTAGTTGGTAGGTTAACGGCAACATCCTTGCAAAAAATTATTAAATTATTAATGAACGTCACTTTGTACGAAAGTTCGAAGGACCCCTAAGGTCATTTTTAGGGCAGGTGCCACCCAATCCCCCCGTGCAGTTACCCCTTTTCACCCCCTTCAGAAATATTTCACCCCTCAACTTGAAAACAGGTGAAACTTGGCAAACAAGGCCAATAGAGTATTTAAATTCTTAAGATATTTCTTTGGGTTCGTTCATTAAATAATACTCAGAACAACACTAAACAACTTTCATTAACTTCACCCTGAAATACAACTACTCTACTGACTTATAATTCACTTAGAAAATGCTTAGCTGCATGAAACATTCAACGCTATTCACTAAAAACTCTATGAAACTTCGACTTCCGCACTCAGCTTCACTAAGTGCTACTGTTCCAATCTCTTACTGATAACTGTCTCTACTAGAAACTGCCGTTGCGATGAATTACTCCCTATTTATACCCTGTGTACGACTATGGAGAATCTTCCGTACTTATCCACTCATGCGTCGACGACAGGTACCGAAACTTCTGTAACGCACGGTAGGGTTTGTAATTGTTGTTTTACTTATTGCTCTTATAGGTACCCACAATGATCCCTCAATATCTTCTTTCTAACACTGTACCTCTATTTCAACCTATCCGTATCAGTTTATGTTTATAGAATAGACAACTTACAATTTACAATCCCACCGCTCTGTGTGGTAATTGCTGAAAGGATACTACAAATACGATACTACCACAGCAATAGTGTCTTTTTATTCCAATCTTCTACAATCTGTTGAATCAGGTGAGAACCCCACTGGATTTTTTGTGACCTTAGCCGCGCCTTTGACTGTGTAGAACACGAAAATCTTCTGGATAAGCTGTATAGGATTGACATTAGAGGTATTCAACATGAATGGTTTGTATCATATCTGTCAAATCGCACCCAGGCTGTCAAGATACAATATTCGAATAAGAATTATAACGAAATTTTTCTTCCGATAAGTTGAACAATGACATAGGTGTTCCCCAAGAATCAGTTTTGGGGCCAATCCTATTTAATCTCTATATCAATGAGTTACCATCTGTTTTGACAAAGTCACTCACTTGTTTGTATGCTGATGATTCTTCCCCCCTTTTTAAATCAAAAGATTGGCATGAATTGCAACAAAATATAAATTCTGATCTTGAAAGCTTGCAAAATTGGTTCAGTGGAAATTCACTTCTTTCAAATGCCTCCAAAACGAAAGCAGTAGCTTTCCATACTGCTCAAAATATCAATAAGGTAGACATTGATATTGGAATATCCGGTATTGAGATAGAAAGAGTTGACAGTATAAAATTTTTGGAGCTATTATTAGACAGCAGTCTCAATTTCCGTCAGCATTGCGATAATCTCATTAAAATACTCAATAAGCAGTGTTATCTGTTAAGAAATTCAAAAAGAATTCTGGACAACTCTGGTCTACTTCTATATTACCAAGGGCAGATACAATCAAGAATCAACTATGGGATTATTGTCTGGGGAAATTCTCCACCTGCACACAATGTTTTTGTAACGCAAAAAAGAATTATCAGAACCATAGCAAACGCATCACAAACAACATCGTGTAGAACATTATCCAAAAAGTTTTGCATTTTGCCTTTACCAGGTCTCTACATTCTGGAAGTTTTGTTGTACATCCATAAAAATAAAGAAGTTTTCAAACAGAACCAATTATATCATGAATATAATACCCGCATTAAAAATTATTTTCACATACCCAAAACACGATTGTCTCTACGTGTGAACTCGTTTGAGGTTTTGGGGCTGAGATTGTATAATACACTTCCGGAGTCTTTCAAAATTATAACCAAGGAACAAGTATTCAAACATAAATTAAAACAACTAATTTTTGAAATTTGCCCCTATAAAATCGATGAGTTTTTTCCTACCTACATAAGTAAAAAATGGTTTGTATCTTTTTTTCATCATAGCTGCTTTGTTCAACCACGGGATTTTTTATACCTCTTGTTAACTATGACTGTGTATGTGTATGTTATATAGTTGTATTTTATTTATGTATTTGATATGTACTGACTTGTCCAATTGCTCTTTTGAGCTCGTTAAAATGGATCAATAAATTGAATCTGAATCTGAAGATATTATTTTTGTATTATTTTGAAATTATCATTTGCTCCGCACGTCACTTGTTGTAATAATGGCAAAAAGTTATGATTTTCGTTAATGGCAGCTGCTAAAGTGTCTTTAGTGAGAAACTTAGGTTTTTTTCTGCTTTCTAAATCTGAATTCTGAAATGAGGCGACTTGTTGGGAATGAAATTATCTGATAATTTTAAGCATTTATTACAAAAAATGAGAATGGGAACTGAACAAATAATAGATCGGAAAATAAAAAAACAAAAAAATGCATGGAAACAATTCAGAACTCTGATATCAATCATTGATTTGATCAAATTGATAAAAAATAGGCATATGTCAAAAATTAAAATTAGACCAGCAAGGTCTCCTTGGTGAAGAATGAATTATATGAAAAAGCTGCACAATCGGTCAAAATATACAAAATATATAATCGGCCACCCTAAAGCCCATCTCAATAGCTCTCCCCCTCTCCCTCTCTCGCTCTCCCCCTCTCCCCCTCTCCCCCTCTCTTCCTCGTCCCCTCTCTCCCTCTCTCTCTCTTCCTCTCTCTCTCCCTCTCTCTCTCCCTCTCTCTCTCCCTCTCTCTCTCCCTCTCTCTCTCCCTCTCTCTCTCCCTCTCTCTCTCCCTCTCTCTCTCCCTCTCTCTCTCCCTCTCTCTCTCCCTCTCTCTCTCCCCCTCTCTCTTCATTCATTTATTCTTGACCATTCTCTTCTATTCCCAATCATTATTCATGATACTAGTGTATTATGTTGAAAGTAAGTCACGGGAGAAAGATTTATACCAGGAGGCCGTCGGGCCAAGTGGTATAAACTATCAAGTGACTAGGTAACATCACACACTAGTGGCATACAATGTTTTATCCAACACATGACAGTTATAACTGTCCTTATCAATAACACACTGGTGCAGGGTTTCCCAATCTATGTATCTGTAAACCGTTCATTACTTATTTGACAGCTGTTAGATAATGCCTCATTTAGAATACACCTGTTAATCGCGGCCACTTCCGGAAGTGTTTCTGTTTCAACCTGATAAAAATCTCATGGCTACATTCAATTGCCCAAGAGCAAAATTCAGCGAATTTTTCCTCCGAATTCTCTGTGAAATTGAATTGTAAATCATATTTTTAGGAAATCCATTTTCAGCAGTTTGTGGATTGGTAGAGAATCTTCATATATACATGAATCGAAAAGCAATTGTTTTAACATACTTGCTGTCTCGTCGACCATTGATAATGGCTTCGTTCAGCGGTGCACAACCGTTGAGAATAATCACTAAACGTGTTGAGCCGCTGCTCAACGGTTTCGAGTGATCAATGGTGCAGCGGTCCGTTCAGCCGAACACGTTGGCACATCACTCAACGGTTGAGCACCGCTGAACGAAGCCAATAACGAAGAAATTTGCGCTACACCACCAAAAATACAGCACAAGCATGATGGTAGTATAAAAAGTACGATACGCAAATCGAGAATGAGGCCAAGCACGTGCATTCCCGAATGTTTCGCTCGTAGTAATAGGCTACTTATCCTCCTCTTTACGTATAATACCCTTGAACTTTGTATTTCGTTTGAAAAATCTCTTCATACAAGTAACAGTTAAAAGGTGGGTCTCGAGTTTTGTAATCTGTTTAAGATAGGTCTTAGTCCAGACTACTTTGGAAATCACTGCACTAGTGTGTCATTTAATGGTGTAATGTTCATCCTTAATTCATTTATCCCCTTTTTCCTTATCATACGCCCATGTAGAGTTTATCGTTATATTCGCTAAAAAGCACTGGCATGCGCATTTTGGGTGTCACCTGTTCTTTTTGTACCTATCAGGATATGAAAATTAGAGATCGTGGGAGATCGACAGTAAATAGTATCGAATGGTATTTTTGTATAGAGTGTTGTAATATAGGGGTGCAATTAATAATAATAATAATCTTTATTCATTCTTTAAGATCATACACACGATATAGGACAAGTCATAAAATGTATACAGACGTATAAAGTTAGACACAATACATATATACACCACACATATACACACTTATACACATACACACATATGGTGGATAAATAACTATATCACTTCAAACATATCGTTCATCCAAAAAACTAAACAACAAAGTAAAAACTATGAATTGGCAAAATATTCACTAATGTCATAAAAGCAGGATTCCACTAAATATTTTTTCAATTTTCTTTTGAATCTATCAATATTCTCTTCATTTTCATATCACTGGAGAGATGATTGAAAAATCGTATTCCATTGTACTCAGGACTGCTTTCGTAAAGTGAAGTACGGTGCTTTATACTTCTGAATAAGTCACCATGCCTCGTAGCACAGTCATGAGAGTCAGAATTTTTTGTGAAGCTCTTGATGTTGAGTTTAACATAATATGTTATAGTTTTGTAAATGTAAATCGATGGTACCGTCAGTAATTTGAACTTTTTAAAATGATTTCTATAGGTAATCTAAGCCAAAGATTAGACGAATCAGTATTTTTTGACAGATAAAAACTCTGCGAGCATTGGCCACACTTCCCCAAAGGACAATATTATAAGAAATATGTGAATATGAGAGAGCATAGTACACATTTATTATTTGCTCTAATGTGAATATATTTTTCAGCTGCAAAATTGCATAATAACTACTATTGAGTCTCTTACACACCTGATCAACATGTGTAGCCCACTTCAAATTTGCATCCAAATATGTGCCTAGAAATTTTATTGAATCAGAGAAATTTATATTTTTGTTGTTTACGCGAACGAAATAATCATTTGAGATATTTGTACGAGAATAAAACTGCAGACAAACTGTTTTATCAGGATTGACAATTAAGGAATTATTGCAACACCAATCAGTAAATTCTTTCGACAAATCATTCATTTTCTGCACAAGTTCTTCTGGGGTTTCAGCATCAGTGGCGATTTCGTATCATCTGCATACAAAAAAATGTGTTCAGTGCTCAAATAATTTAGTAAATCATCGTCGTACAGAAGGAAAATCAAGGGACCTAAAACTAATCCTTGAGGAACCCCTAAATCAACATCAACATCAAAAAGTTGAGATCTACAATCATCCACTTTTACGCAAATTTTATGATTCCCAAGATAAGATGCGAGCTACGACAAAAAAATGCCCCGAAATCCCAGTCCAAATAATTTACTCAACATTGCAACATTGATATTGATAGAATCAAACGCTTTTGAAAGGTCAAAGAAGAGTGCCCCAACAAACTTTCCGCGATCCAATGCAGTATGGACGTAATCGAGAAAAGCCACCGAGGCACTCTCTGTCGACCTTCCAGGGCGAAATCCATATTGATGCCTGCTTATAACATTGTGTTTATCAAGAAAACCAAGCATCCTGGTATGTATGCATATCTCAAAAATCTTACAAATGACAGTTGATACAGTAATCGGCCTATAGTTTTTTAACAATGTTCGTCTGACTTTTTTATGTAAAGGAGTGACAACTCCTGTCTTTAAATCCCTTGGAAATTTGACATATTCAACACTCATGTTGATCAAATCTGAAAGAGGACTTGCAATAATGAGCCCTACAGTTTTTATAATTTTTGTTAAGAGACAGTCGATGCCCACGGATGTAACGTTCTTCAGAGAACGAATCAAATCTGACACTTCATGACAATCCACAGGGGCAAAGCAAAATGTATCATCAATGTTCATAGAAGTGAAGTTATTAAAATAGGTGCTGTTGAAATGCGATATTACTGCATATTTTGCTGCCGATGAAAAAAATTCAGCAAATGCGTCAGTTATATTTGCTTATTGTTAATAACATTTCCTTGAACTTCAATCTCATTTATCGAGCTAACTGTCGTTTTACCTGTTTTGTCCCTGACTGTTCTCCAAATATATTTTTGTTTTTGTTGAAAAATTTTGTTCTCAAGATTATTTTGATAATAAGTTTTTTTCGCTTCAGCTATTCTGCTTATAAAATTTTTCTTCGAACTTTTTTCTTCACGAAAAGTTCATCGTGCGATGAATTTTTCTTTAACCAGAACAGATTCTTCAGTTCAACTCCCATCTTGATAATGTCATTGGTGATCCATCCCGGGGTGGACACATTATTTGATTTTTTTTTTTTGTTTTTAGAGGACAAGTCAAATCTACATAATATACTATAGTACTGTTACGATATATCCTTGGGTTCGTCGATTAAAACACTAAACTTCTTTTATTATAACTCTCTTTCACAATACAATACAACACAATCACTTAAATCGCTCCGATAACTTTCCAATGCTCGCTACTAAAACTCTCTGTACTAAAAATTCTGCGTCGGTGTGCGCGCTCCCGCTTTTATATGCTCGCTGTATGACCAGTGAAGAACCATCTAGACAAATCTTCACAGTCGAATCTTCTGGATGAGCCGCGATCACGCACTAATTCGCATCGATACGCGGCAGGGTCGGCGCTGGCACATTTCGTTACATTATCCCCCTCTCAATTTTGATCGTCCCGATCAAACAATACGTCATTATCGCCATTGTAACGTTTGAGTCTTTCTAGGTGAACGACCTTCATTTTTGCTCTGGAGCTACGTTGAATCCTGTACACCACGTCATTTATTCTCTTGACTATCGAATAGGGTCCTTCCCAGCATGGTGTTAGTTTGGGAGAAATTCCTTTTCTACGACGAGGGTTGTACAGCCACACTCGATCTCCTTCTTTGAATCCACCAGTATTTGCCTTGAGATCGTATCGAGCCTTCATCCTGTCACTAGTAATCTTCAATCTTCTTCTCGCAATTTCGTGAATCCTCATCAGGCTGTCTCGCAGTTCATCTGTATAATCATGTACCTCTTTCTCCTCAGTACTTGGGGATCCGAACACCAAGTCACAGGGCAAACGAAGATCTTTTCCGAAGATGATACTGGCTGGGGTGAGCTTTGTGGAATCATGCACAGCTGCCCGGTAAGCCATCAAGAATAGTTGAAGGTGTCGATCCCAGTCTTTTTTATGCTCTTCTACTACTTTGGAAAGGTGTTCTTCCATAGTCCTGTTGAACCTCTCGACCATGCCATCAGACTGTGGGTGGAGGGCAGTTGTTCTGGTCGTGCTGATTCCCATCAACTCACAAACTTTCCTGAATAAATTCGATTCGAAATTTCTTCCTTGATCGGAATGTAGCTCCATTGGCACTCCAAACCTTGTAAACATGTTGTCCACCAGGGTTCTTGCAACGATAGATGCTTCTTGATTAGGCAAGGCGTAAGCTTCAACCCATTAACTGAAATAATCCATGGCAACGAGGATGTATTTGTTGCCATCATTCGTCATCGGGAACGGTCCAGCTACATCGATGGCGATCCGTTCGAAGGGAGCGCCAACATTGTATTGTTTCATCTCGCCCCTTGATCTTGTTCTAGGACCTTTGCTTGCTTCGCATTTTGGGCATCTTCGGCACCATCTCTCGACATTGGACCCAGTAGAACCTTTGCCGTATTTTATCCAAGGTCTTGTTAACTCCTAGATGTCCACCTGATTTACCACCATGAATATCTAACAAAACATCCTCTATTCTCGACATGGGCACAACCAGTTGGGAACTCACTTTCTTGCCATCGACTGACTCCCAAGCCCTCTTCAGCAGGCCATTCTCCACAATGAAGGAATCCCATTGCGCCCACAGTTGGTGATCGATCTGAGATGTCCTTCCAGGTGGGTCTTTCCGCTCCATTTTCTTTCCATTTCAAAAATTCTGCAACGTTTGGATCATTCTCCTGGTCTTCTCACATTTTTGCTGTCATCCAATTGTCGTCTACTATCAATCTCACTTGGTTGATTCCTTCGCGACGTTCAATTCGCTCACAGTGTTTACAAGTATCCGAACAAGGTCTTCTTGACAAGGCATCTGCGTTGTTATGCAATCGTCCTGGTCGATGTTTTATCCTGAAGTGATACTGGTTCAACTTCTCAATCCACCTTGCTACTTGTCCTTCAGGAGTCTTCATTTCGAGTAACCACTTCAAAGCTGCATGATCTGTTCTGATTAGGAACTCTCTTCCGTACAGATATTTGTGGAAGTGGTCTACAGCCTTGATTATTGCCAGTAGCTCTTTTCTCGTTACACAATAATTTCTTTCTGGCTTGGTGAGTACTTTGCTGTAGAACTCGATTACTTTTTCCTGACCATCTTGCTCTTGTGATAGTACGGCTCCAATACCATTATTACTGGCATCTGTGTCCAAAACAAACAGGCCTCGTTGACGTGGGAAACTTAAAATGGGGCTGGAACATAGAGCAACTTTCAGTTTCCCAAATGCTCGTTTACTTTCGTTGGACCAGACGAATTTGACTCGATCTTCTGTCAACTTATGTAGGGGTGCCGCAATATCAGCAAATCCTTCTACGAAACGCCGGTAGTAGGTGCAGAGACCTAGGAAACTCCTCACTTCATGTTTGTCTCTTGGCCTCGGCCAGTCTCTTATCGTCTGTATCTTCTTTTGGTCTGTTCGGATACCGTCTGATGAAACTGTGTGACCTAGAAAATCCACTTCTTTCTGGAACAATGAACATTTCTGAAGATTCAGTTTGAGGTTGGCGTCCCTGAATCGTTGAAAGACTTCTTGCAGGTTGTGCAGATGTTCTTCGAATGTCTTTCCCATGACCAAAACGTCGTCGAGGTATACAAGACAAGTTTTCCAAGTGAGCCCCCGAAGGACCAGCTCCATTAGTCTCTCAAACGTTGCTGGAGCATTGCACAATCCAAATGGCATAACAGTAAACTGGTAAAGCCCACTCCCAGTCGAGAAAGCAGTCTTCTCCCTATCTTCTTCATGTATGCCCACTTGCCAGTATCCGCTCTTCAGATCTAGTGTTGAGAACCAACGGGAACCTGCCAAAGTTGTCAATGTGTCATCTATTCTTGGCAGAGGGTAGCTGTCCTTCTTGGTGAGACATCATTTAATTTCCCGTAATCGACACAGAATCTCGTAGATCCATCCTTCTTGGAAACCAACACAACAGGCGCAGACCAAGAGCTCGATGACTTTTCAATCACACCGTCCTTCATCATCTTGTCGACAAGCTCTTCCACCTCCTGTTGCTTGGCGAATGGAATTCTTCTTGGTGGTTGCCGAATCGGATGAGCTTGGCCAGTATCGATTCTGTGTTTGACCAGATTAGTTCTTCCTGTTGTTGTCGAATCAAAAATGTTACTTTCACTCCTGATGAACTTCTTGGCAACTTTCAGTTCCTCTGTTGATAGGTGTTGACATAATTTTTCCAGCGTTGATATAACACTCTCAGAGTCTGCCTTTATTTCTTGACGTTCATTTGAATTACAGTTCGCTACCCAAGTAACAGGTTCACATGTTCCAATGACATCGCCTGCCTTAACAGTTATTTCTCCAGGAAACACGTTGGCAACCCTCACAGGAATAGTTTTGTTCGTTTTAACTAAAACACCAAATTGCTGGACTACTCCAACGCAGCACTCAGGGTCTTCATCTAATGTAGCGCAAATTACATTTTCTGCGAATCCAGGAATTCTCTCAGTTTTCAATAATCGCAGTTTGGCAGGTATCGTCCTTTCCATTGTCGAATGAAAATCCATAGTCACTGATCAAGTCCATTCCGAGTATGAATTCATCTTCTATATCTGCGACGTAAACTGTATCTGTGATGGTGAGTCGCCCAAGAACCAATGTAATTTCAGCCTCTCCTCGAATAGGTGCGTTTTCTCCAGTGACTGTCCGAAGCACGACGTTGGAAGAAATAGGCTTCACGCTTCCAGGCCGAAGAATGTCGCGGCGTACCAAGGAAACATCAGCACCGGTGTCTATGGTGCATATAACGTCGATTTTATTCAATTTTCCTGGAATGGTAAGGCTCTCAGATGTTCTTTTCAGCCTGTTAACACTGATGACCCTGGGGGCTCTGTTATTGCTAGCCAGCATGCGCCCCGATATGCTGGCTAATTCTCGTTTTCCTGCCGCCAATTTGAGGACTCGCTGGATGACCTTGTCCTCACAGGTGATTGAGTACGAGATGGAACCCTTGCAGGTGAGCTAGATCTTGATGGCATTCTCACCCTACACTCTTTGATAAGATGTCTGGGTTTTCCACATCTATAGCATGTCCTCTTTTTCTGGGTGCTGATGCCACTTATCATTAATTTGATTTCTTCCAGAACCTTCTCGACTGAATTATTCGCTGTGCCAAGTCGTTGTTCCGGTTCTTCTATTGAAACTGCTCGCACTTTCGGCCTCGACGTGTTGAAGGCCGCCTCCACTTCCAAAGAGCGAACCAAGGCATCGCTACTCCTTTTGAAACTTGTGAGTCGCAGAGTTCTTTGGATTTCTGGGTCACTAAGTCCGTCAATAAATATCTGCACAGCCAACTGCTCCTTGAAATCTCCAGGTGCTTCTGGATATGCCAGCTGGATTAGGCGTCGAACATCTGCTTCAAATTCTTGCAGACTCTCACCTGATTTCTGTGTGCGAGTCTTCATTTGGGCCCGGTACAGCTGTTCTCGGTGTTGATCGCCATACCTCAACTCCAGTGCAGAAATCAGGTCCTGATATTGCTTCTGCTGTTCTATGGGTATCGTTTGTAATATACCCAAAGCTGGCCCTCTCAAAGCTACTATTAGTGCCATAGCTTTTTCCTCGTCGCCCCATCCATTAGTTTCTGCCGCAGCCTCAAATTGTCGACGGTACATGGACCAAGACGACTGACCATCAAAAGTCGGTGGTTTCACGGAAATTCCTGACATGGCAACACTGTCTCGGCGATCTCGGTTCTTGAGAAGAGCTATCTGTTTTTCTAGACCTCTCATCTCCTCTCGCACTATATCCACTTTCTTATTGACGTCATCGTCGATTTTCTTGACGTCTCCCTTTAGGTCTTCTTTCAGTTCCTCCAGATCTACTCTTAGTTCTCCTTTCAGTTCTTCCATTTCTACTTTTGTTTTATGTAAAACATGCTCGAATAACTTGTCTTGATGTTCTCGAACGTTCTGGAAGTCTGCTTTCCATTGTTTTTCTATTAGAACTAATTCATTCTTTTGTTCTTCTCTCACCCTCTTCTGTTCTTCTAGAATTTTCTGAATTGCTTCTTCTTGTTCTATTTTTTTCACGTTCTCGTTCTTTTCTCTTTTCTTCGAGAATTTTCTGGATCCCATCTTCTCGTTCTTTCTTTTCATCTTCTCGCTCTTTTCTCTGTTCTTCGAGAATTTTCTGGAGTGTTTCCTCTCGTTCTTTCTTTTCATTTTCTCGTTCTAATTGTCGTTCTTTCTTTTCATTTTCGAGAATTTCCCTGAGCTATTCTTCTCGTTCTTGTTTTTCCTCCTGCCGTCGCTTTTCCGCCAATTCTTTTTCCTCCAGCCATCGCTTTTCCTCTAATTCTTTCTCCTCCAGCCGACGCTTTTCATCTTCCTGTCGTCGTCTTTCCCAATCCGCAAATTGGTTTTGCATAAATTTCAACATATCCTCCATCGTATCGTAAGATGTACTTCTCGTATTAACCATAAATTGTTTTTATTTACCAGCAAAAATTCCACTTCCGACACCACTGTTACGATATATCCTTGGGTTCTTCGATTAAAACACTAAACTTCTTTTATTATAACTCTCTTTCACAATACAATACAACACAATCACTTAAATCGCTCCGATAACTTTCCAATGCTCGCTACTAAAACTCTCTGTACTAAAAATTCTGCCGTCGGCGTGCGCGCTCCCGCTTTTATATGCTCGCTGTATGAACAGTGAAGAACCATCTAGACAAATTTTCACAGTCGAATCTTCTGGATGAGCCGCGATCACGCGAGTATAGTCGTTCCTGGAATCTAGCACTAATTCGCATCGATATGCGGCAGGGTCGGCGCTAGCACATTTCGTTACAGTACCAATAAACATATTAAACGTCATATCAACATCATCACCGCTACAAACACACTGAAAATCTTCGTTACCTAGCCAATGGTGTAAGTTAAACAAATTTTGTTCAGATAAGTTCCTGAAATTAACATAATTTTCAATACTAGAATTCAATTCATTTAGTTTGATATTCCTCAAAACAATATCAAGACCCAAATGGTCACCAAGAACCAAGTCTTTTACATTTTCTGTATAATCTGTAGAATCATTTGTTAGAAAATAATCCAGTTTGGATTTTTTCACTTTTCCATTCTTATCTCTGAAAATTCGAGTAGTTTCAAAGTTTTGACATTTCAACCTAAAGTCATGAAGTCAGTCAACGAAGATTTATCACTCGAGTCAGTTAAAAAATCAATATTGAGATCGCCACTAAGAATAACATAGTCAAAAAGATTTAAATGACTAATCGCACACGATCGTATGACTGTTATCACCAAATCCCGGTAGTTTATTTATTCCTTTTTCGTACCTCGTGAACGTCGGAAGTAATTTTATTTAGAACGTGAAGAAGTTTAGTTTTGAGAATGCCGAAAAGGCCGGGATCTATTGATCTGGACAAAAACAAAAAGATGAAAAAACTGAAGAAACAATTGGATATGCTCCAACAGGCTTTCAAGGATTTGAATTCAAGCGACTCCGAATATTCGGATTCAGGTGAGTCATCCTTTATTCCTCGCAATATCATTTGTTTTTTAGCGATGGATTGAACATTTCTCGTATTTCAACAAATAGTTCTGATTGATGAAGACATGCGGTAACAAACGTTACTATAGCCTTGAGGGCAGGCATGTTCTTACGCATTCTTTGTGTAACATACGTTATACAATGTGAATGAGATCGAACGAATCATCAAATTCAAGTAACAGACGTTACAGAACACAATACATAGTCAAACGGTCATGCTTATATGGTTCTTTGTTCCTTGTCAACAGAATCGGTTGAGGACTTGGAAGAGATCCTGGTTGATGCAGAGGATACCGAGAATCCCGAGAATCCTGCCGAGAATCCAATCCAACATCAGGATCCTTTACAAATGGCTGCAGATAATGTAGAACAATAAATTAATACCATAAATTATACATTATTGGGCAACAAGCCAGATGACAAATCAGAAGAAGGAGAACCATTACATGATGAGGTGGTGGTTAGATGGACGGCATATTTACAAAAAGGCATTGGTAAAGAAAAAAGAGCCGAGTTAATGGAGAAATATGAAATTCCTAAAAACTGCCAAGCACTTCTACCACCTCAGATAAATGGGGAGATTCAACCTTGCCTTCCGGAAACTGCTATGAAGCATGACAGATTTATGATGTCATTGCAGCAACAGCTCGCTCATGGACTGTCTGCATTAGGATCAGTTATCAATATCCTAATTGCGCAGAAGGATGAGAATACACTATCCGTTTCAGCAGACATGGGACAAATAGTAGCAAGCGTACATAATGGGATATATCTCCATCGCAAATACAAGGTCATGCCATATGTTAATACCGATTGTAAAAAATTCCTAGAAACATCTCCAATTGATGAGTTGTTGTTTGGAAAAAACTTCGGGGAAGAGCTGAAGTCGAACCAATCTGTGAAGACATCAAAAAGAAGACACATAGTATCCCCAAACGAGCAAATTCCAGGGACAACCGCAACCAAGCACATCGAAAGCAGTGACAGTACAACATTTAAACTATTATCGTCCAGCATTCAAGACAAAAGTGAAGGAGAGAAGGGAGGAGAGGGGACAGAAGATTGGGGGAAGAAGGCCCGGCAAACCACTCGGAACCAGCACAGCCGGAGATATTAAATGAGGTAGAATATTATGCAGGTACTCTTGCTAACCATTTAGACAAATGGGAGAAAATCACTAATGACCCGACAATATTGAATTGGGTGAAGGGCATAAAATACCATTCTTCAAAAAACCTATTCAAAACCGAGAACAATTCATCATAAAAGATGATTATGATCAAATACAAAATTATGAAACGACTATCAACCGATTATTAAATATTGGAGCGATTTCGAAATGCAAACCTGAAAGACATCAATTTTTATCACATTATTTTTTAATTAAAAAACAAGATGGAAATTTCTGATTTGTATTGAATTTGAAAAAACTCAATAACTACATCAGAGCCCCACATTTCAAAATGGAAGATTTTAGGACTGTGTTGAGATTGTTGTCAAAAACTAACTATTTATGCAATATTGATCTCGAAGATGCATATTTCCTTCTATCAATAGATAAGAGATATAAAAAATATTTAAGATTCAAATTTCAGAATAGATATTTTGAATTCAATTGCCTTTCCTTCGGAATGAATGTAGCCCCGTACATATTCACAAAGCTTTTCAGACCTATAGTGAAATATTTGAGAAATCTAAACATAGTTTTTGTCATCTATCTAGTTGATATTTTGATTATTGGCAGGGATAAGGGGGAATGTGAGAAGAATACTTTACTTGTAATGAAATTTTTTCGTCACTAAGGATTCATCATAAATGTAGAAAAAAGTAGTCTCATACCTAATCAGTGTTTAAAGTATTTGGGATTCAGGTACAATACAATTGACATGACAATTTCATTACCAGAAGAAAAATGTATTCAAATAAAAAAGTTCACTAAGAATTCCATCAAGAAATCCAAATTTACCATAAGAGAATATGCAACTTTGATTGGCAAACTAGTAGCGAATTGTCCTGCCACAAAATATGGTATATATCACATGAAGACATTGGAAAGAAAAAAATATAGGGCACTAGGTATGAACAAACAAAATTACAACCGAGAAATGAAAATCAATAATGATATAAAGACAGAATTGCAGTGGTGGTATAGAAACATAGGTTCAGGGCAAGATATTAAACAGATCCAATTTGCAATCACTATTTATTCAGACGCATCACTGACGGGTTGGGGTGCATGCTGTGGAACAACAAAAATACATGGACACTGGAATACTGAACAGAAAGACTATCATATAAATATTTTGGAAATTCTGGCTGCGTATTATGCTTTGAAATCGTTTGCGAAAAATTTGAGGAAATTACGAATTCTTTTAAGGATTGATCTTATAACTGCCATTTCATGCATAAACAAAAGAGGTAGCATTAGGTTCCAACATTTGAATTCAGTAACAAAAGACCCTTGGAACTGGTGCGAATCTCAAAATTTGACAGTATTCGCTACTTATATACCGTCTAGTGAAAATAAATATGCGGATGAACAATCACGGAATACCAGAATAGAGACTGAATACGAATTGAGCAATGAAGCTTATAAGCATATAGTTCGTAAATTTGGAAGACCTGAGATAGATCTATTTGCGACCAGGTTGAATAATAAATGTGAAAAATTTGTGTCATGGTTTCCAGATCCTGGCTCTTATTCTGTGGATGCATT
>JAVJAQ010000763.1:163590-233315 GCA_032362365.1 Zygogramma bicolorata
GTAACGTTCAATTTTGTGTTTTAAACCAGTTTATCTAAACTCAACTTCTATACCTTTGTCTTTCGTCTGAAATACTATCGTTCAGACTTACCCTGTATTCTTTCTGTTCATATAAGACAACTTCAAATTTAATACTCCCATATTTCGTCCACCCGGTAGTAACCACCTGTTCTGATACTTAGCTTTCTCAGTAATACCTGCCAAGACTGAGTGTGAAAGTCGTTGGCAAACTATTCGAATGAGTCCCAGAATACAATACTCAAGTTTATTTGAATTTCGTGAGCCGTTTATTCACTCAATTCACAAATCACATTCATATAGCAACCTTAAGCATAGTAGATGCATTCCTTGTTCATTGGTGCTATTCGTATCGGCATCCACAGCAAAGAAGGATTGCCTAGAATAACAAGACTATTTTCAAATCTCATTGCGCATTTCGAATTCTTACAAACCTTCGTAGTAGAAGTCCGATACAATGACGATAAACTGCGACAGCACATCCAGACACATCTATACTTTTGATAATATTGCAAATTGTTTTTCAGGCTTCGTGATTGTGGGCCCCAGTAGGGCTATTATTCATTGAAATCCTCAGACTTTGTGTGATGCCCTGAAAACAAAGGGGATTAGTGATTGGTAATCTAATCAAACTTTGAAAGATTTTGTTATTCATTTGTTACTCATTTATGGACTTACCTGTTGTGGTTGATTCGAAGTTTCCAATTATTGTTCTGTTTTGATTTCCGAAGTGAGCAATGTCATATCTGCATTTTGACAATGTGTCAATGGTACCAACTGCTATAGTGAGTGGTTCAGAACAGCTGATTTAGAGTAAATTGATTTATTATGCACGGGGAACAGGAGGCGAAGTTGTGAGCATATCGTATGTATTTTATAACTACTCAATAGATAAATAAGGTTAATGAGTTTCCTAGGCGAAAGAAACGATAATCTTATGTTCGAACGCCATCTAGTGGAGACTTAGGAAGGTGATTATCGATCTGGAGCGATTTTGAGTACTAAGTTGGCAACCTCTGATCAACGAATGAGTAGGATAAATGGCGTGTGTAGTTAACACGAAGAATTTTTGAGATCTGTTGGTTATGATCTATCCTTAATTGGGACAATTTCTTCGAGTTGATAGTAAAGATATCGAGTAGTAGTGCTGTTGTATTTGTAGTTGAACTCGAAATCTAACTCTTGTGAGGATTTTTTATTTCACTGCCATCTTGTGAAAAAGTTTTCCATAAATACGAAAAGTGTTGGTACTGAGGAGTATTCTGAATCTTTAAGAGGTATGTCCTTTGTGCTAATATTTAATTTCATTTCATTTGAATATTTCTGTTCTTCATATCCTTATAACATTTGCAGACGATTCTCAACCTTATTTGCCGAGCAATAAGGACCATAGTCGGTTGCTCCCAAAACTCAAATCGCCGCAAACCAGCGATAAAGAATAAAATTTTGCAAGTTTTGCGAAGTCTCGCTTGCGAAAAAAAAAGGAACCCCGACACTCGGGTATGTAGTAGATCTTTTTTTCATATCTTCTGAAATATTGTTGCATTGGAAATTTAATATTATTTTATCGCGGTAAATAACTTTTGGTGCAATTTTTGATCAGCTCATTCTTTTCTCCAGTAACTTGCTAGTGAACTGTTGGTTTTTACGACTTGTTTCGAGTCTTCAGGCAAATGTGAATGGCTCGAAGAATTTTGAATGTTTGCGATCCGAAAATTTCGTTGAGTAATAGTAAGGCGAAATTAGGCCAAAACATGAAAAAAAATATTATTTCAGATTCACTCAAAAAAATAGTATCTAGCCGAAACGTTAGGTTTTGAAATCTCACGTATACAGGGTGGTCCGAAAAGAAGCCACTTTTGTTGTTACAGGTCGAATTAGTTTATTTTTTTTATTTTTGGAATTGTGAACGGGGTGTACCACTGTACAATGAAATTTCTGTACAGGATGGTGAATCTAATTGTGCTTGGGTTGAAAGAAAAGTCAATATTAATAATGTTAAGTTGAAGTTTAGTATTTTTCTTTCTGGAATTCACTTAGATGTTCTGGTGGGTGATGCAATAGGGCAAGCACTATTACCTTGGCTATTGATTCAATATTTTATGATTTTGTTACCAAAAGAAAATATTTGTTTAAAACAAAACAAAACATTATTCAACTCGATTATAAGAATCTATGTGGTCAGTCTGAGGGGTGTTATGTTCAGGGTGGTCTCCGAAAAATAATAAATAATAAGGGGAAGAAAAATTAAGAGATTTTTGAATACAAAAAAAAATATATATATACAGGGTGTGGTAATAAATTACAAACGCACATCAGTTGTTTTTTTATTATTTTCCTGAGAAGGAATCTGATTTTGATATTCCATTCTTAGGGTTTCTTTTCTACGTCAGAAATTCCACGTCTGGTCTGGACTGATTTTGATGGAATAGGTGTCCATTCTGGGACAGTGGAGAATATCTGAATATAGATCGAAGCCTTGGTATTTCATAGGACACCTGCAGTGGACCCGGTCTCGATATAACTATTGGACAAACTGTGCTCCTCCGGAAACCAGGTTTTATGTGTTACTTGTGAACGTTTGATCATTGGGAGTTAGATATTACTTAACATATGCCCAAATTGTAGATTTTGCTTATATTTTAGTGCGTCGAGCTTGCTTGTTTATTGTTAGCGGAAATTATTGCAACCCCATCTTGCTTGCTTATTTTTTTTAAAACCCGGATTGCGGTACGCCTGAGCTCACGCGACGCATATGAACTTTCCCCCACCATTGGCACATTTGCCAGGCTTTAATTTCTGCATTAATTTTTTTTGAAACGCTCTGTGTACTCACCTACGTAAGGCATATTATTTTTAAATTCGCTTCAGCGCTTTTGTATATGCTCATTTGGAATTAGTTTGTTGTTTGTGCGCATAGTTGCTTGACCTGTTCGATGATTTGAAGATTGGCTTAGAGCTATTTTTTTGTGCTTGCCTGCTGTGGTACTACCTTCGGCTTGATTACTGCGGGTTCTGCTGTAAGAGGTCTCAAAATATCCTTTGCTGCTGTCGCTAATTAAATAAACCGAATCTGTTGTTCCTATTGAATTGGCCTTTACTCATTTCAATCCTATTTGGTAATTTGGGGGTTGAGAAATTAAACCGTGGGTATTAACGTGGGAAAATTTACCTGGCGCCCTTAATAATATCAATAAGTTACGAACCTCCCCATCTCCACTTGAGTTTAGCCCGGATACCCGTCTGTCATCAGGCAGCCGTGGTCAATAAGTGACCTGGTATTAGAAGGACAAATCGGTAGGTCGCATTTTTGGCGCCCAACGTGGGGCCTATTTGGAACCGTGATTTTAGGAAAATAAATCGTGTAGTTCGTTTTAACGTTATAAAATGGCGGCAGCAAGTCTCAAAATGAATGTTTATCGCCTTGCGCAGGATGAGCTTACATATGAGCTCAAGGTTCGGGGAATTGCTACCGGTACGGTAGATGAAATGCGGCGCTCATTGGCAATGGCCATTAGACTCGAAAAGAGTGGCGACAGCGTGAAATACCCGGAATATCCTTTCACCCAGGAAGAAGATGTTAAAGCCGTCCAGGATAAATTGGTTAGCTTGGAGACACCGGTCAATGGTTTCAGTGATTCTTCAAGCAGTAGTGAATTTGTCAAGCTGCAAACGAAGTTTGTTCATGTTTTGAATAGGATCGACCACATAAACGAAGAATCAACTGAAAGGGCAGAACTTCATGCCAAGGCATTAGCTCTCCTGGATGTACTTTTTGAGAAGGCCGAAGATTTCGAGAAGACGAAAGCAGCACCTGCGCACCTCAGTTTCTTGGAGCATAATATAGGAACTTCCACGCCAACAGGTCGAGCATCCACTGCACCTGTCGCAGCTGTTGCTACTCATTCCAACGTTCAGCAAATTCTTCCAAATAAATGGGGTATCTCGTTTTCAGGTGATAAGAAAGGGTTATCCCTTTGTGCATTTCTGGAGCGTGTCGAAGAGCTCAGGGTAGCCCGTCACGTCTCCAAAGATATATTGTTGGAGTCAGGCATTGATTTATTTACTGGTAGGGCATATCAGTTTTTCTTAGCTTACAGGAACGAAGTAAATACGTGGGACGAATTTGTGGGTTTACTCCGTGAAGAATATCTGTCACCTAACTACGATGAGAAGCTGTTCGAAGAAATCAATAAGCGAACGCAGGGCCCGGACGAATCAATTGGTATCTATCTCGCGGTAATGGCAGGTTACTTCAGTAGGTTGAGCTGTTCCATATCTGAGGAGACTAAATTAAAAATTTTATTGAGAAACATCGCACCCTTCTATCAAACTCAGTTGGCCTTGGTAGAGGTTACTTCCTTGAGTCAACTCAGAGACCTTGGGAGACGTCTAGAATCTCGCAAGGAATCCGTTGAAAATTTCACGGCACCGTCTCGAAAACATCTTTCCTTGGAACCTGATCTAGCATATGTACAAGCTGAGTCGTCTGTTGATATTTCGATGATTTCATCTTCAGAGAACAGCGCGACACAACCTTCCAAAAAGGAAATTATCTGTTATAGATGCAACATGCCTGGGCATAGGGCAATCGGTTGTGCTGCAGTGAGAGGTATCTTCTGTTACAGATGTAAGAAAGAAGGGGTGACCGTAAGATGTTGTCCAAATTGCTCGCGTCAGGGAAACGGAAAACGACACTCCTGAAAGATCGAGGTAGGTGTGTCAGAAGCGAAGACTCGATCGACAAACTCAAGGTGCTTCTGGATTTCGTATTGGATCATAGTCTAGGTGACGAACGGCCCTACTTGAGAGTCGATGTTTTGGGCGTATCGGTATTGGGTTTACTGGACTCTGGTGCCTCCCGTACCATCCTTGGTAGTGCAGGCTGGAAAATTATTCAAAATTTGGGACTTCCTCTGAATAAGAATGGAGTCACTCATTGTACAGTGGCAAATGGTAGTCGGTGTAGTGCTATTGGAGTTGTTGACTTGCCAATGTCGTTGAGGGGTCGATTTGGATTGATTGAAGCCGTAGTTGTTCCAGAGCTTCCTCAAGTGCTAATTTTGGGTTTGGATTTTTGGAAGATTATGGGGATTGTTCCCGATCTCCGCCATGACGAGTGGCATTTTGCCGGTGAGTCTGTTTCATTGAATTCGGTGGAACATGTAACTAGCCGATCTGTGTTATCAACTGAGGAGGATGCGAGACTAAAGGCGTTAATAGAGAGGAATGTGGCACTGATGGGTGAAGGTCTGGGTTGTACGACTGAGGCAGAACACGTTATCGTTACGACTAGTCCGCCAATAAAGCAGAGGTACTATAGGGTAAACCCAGTTGTTCAGAAGCAAATCGACCTGGAGCTAGAGGAGATGCTCAGGTTGGGAATTGTCGAGCCTTCCAATAGCCCATGGTCCTCTCCGATCCTACTGGTCAAGAAAAAGGATAGAACCTTTCGGTTCTGCGTGGACTACCGGAAGCTCAATTCTGTCACAGTCAGAGACAGCTATCCATTACCCATGGTTTCGGACACACTCGACAAATTGCGAGACGCGAAGTATTTGTCGAGCCTCGATGTTAAATCCGCATATTGGCAAGTTCCGGTAGCAGAATCATCACGTCATTATACGGCCTTTACGGTGCCTAACAGGGGCCTCTTCCAGTTCAAAAGGATGCCTTTTGGGCTGCATAATGCCCCGGCCACCTGGCAAAGATTAATCGACAAGGTATTGGGTCATGACTTGGAACCTAACTTGTTTGTTTATCTGGATGACGTCGTCATTGTAAGTCAAACTTTCGAGCATCATTTGACAATTTTAGAAGAGGTTTTTCGTCGTCTCAGGGAGGCTAACATAACCGTTAGTATCGATAAATGTCAATTTTGCCGCCCCCAGATGAAATATCTGGGCTACGTTGTCGATCGGGATGGTTTACATGTTGACCCGGACAAAGTCAAGGCCATGATAGAGCTTCCGGTACCGTCAAATGTCACTGAGGTTCGTCGAATTGTGGGAACTTTCTCTTGGTATCGCCGTTTTGTCCCTGATTTCTCTTCAGTTATTGCACCCATTTCTGCTTTGCTTCGTAAGAATTCGAAATTCGTTTGGACAGATGAGTGTTCTGCGTCGTTTAGGCGTATAAAAGAATGTTTAGTGTCTGCTTCCATTTTAAGTTGTCCCGATTACACCAAGGCTTTCGTGGTTCAAACAGATGCCTCTGGGTATGGCATTGGAGCCGTCCTCACTCAGCCGTATGAAGATGGGGAAAGAGTGATTTGCTATTTGAGTAGATCTCTGTCGCGGCAGGAGCGTAACTTTACCACAACCGAGCGTGAATGCCTTGCGGTCCTGTGGGCTGTCGAAAAATTGAGGCCTTATCTAGAGGGCGTTACCTTTACAGTCGTAACAGATCATTTCAGTTTACTCTGGCTCCACAATTTGAAGGATTTGAACGGTCGTTTGGCTCGTTGGGCCGTACGCCTCCAACAATTTGATTTCAAGGTGATTCACCGCAAAGGTAAGGAGCATATCGTGCCTGATACGTTGTCTAGAGGAGTTCCTGTTGTAGATCATGTCGACTTTGATTGTTGCGTTGTTGAGGAAACGAAGCAGACCATGATAGGTGGTATAGCGCTATGATCGAGAAAATTCTTCGCAACCCTTCGAAATATTCCTCTTGGAGAATATCGGATGGTTGACTCTGGAAGCATGTGACGCCAGATTACCCAGATCTGTCGCCTGAAGCTGACTCTTGGAGACTTGTAGTCCCAATGAAAGATCAACGGTGTATCATTGCCGCTGCTCATGATCCCCCAACTTCTGGACACACAGGCGTATTCAAGACCTTTTCTAGAGTAGCAACTCGATACTATTGGCCCAAGATGCGGAGCGACATCGCCAAATTTGTCCGGCACTGTAGTGTGTGTGCTACTCACAAACCCTCTCAGGATCGCCCGACCGATAAGATGGCATCACACCCAAAAGTAGGCCGACCATGGGAAATGATTTCTACAGATCTTGTTGGTCCCCTTCCAAGGTCCAAGAAGGGCAATAGCTACATATTGGTCGTCACCGATTACCTGAGCAAGTTTCCACTTATCTTCCCTCTCAGAAAAGCAACCGCTGAGGTCATTATAGAAAGGATCGAGAGTCAAATCTTCCTCATGTTTGGTGTCCCCAAGATATTAATTTGTGATAATGGGCCCCAATTTCGCAACAAGAAATTCCTCAAGTTTGCTGATAAGCATCGTACTCGAATAAAATTCAGTGCCTCCTATAACCCGAGAGCAAATCCAACAGAAAGGATCAATCGAATACTGAAGACCATGTTAGCTATGTATGTGTCGGAAAACCACCGCTCCTGGGACGAAAATATCAATGAGATTGCATGTGCGATTCGCACATCTAGGCACGGGGTCACCAGACTAACCTCATACTTCATGAATTTCGGGAGAAACATGATTTTATCCGGAGAAGATTATATGGCAGATGATCAGCCTTTTGTCGAAGACGGTTCGCAGACTGGGGAGACTACTAAGAATGAAGCTTTCCGCAAGATGTTTCAAGATGTCAAGAAACGCTTAGAAGATGCTGCGGAAAAATGTTGTGAGAAATATAATCTTAGACGAAGGCATATTGAATATCTCCCGAATCAAGTTGTATGGAAACGCAATTATGTGCTGTCTGATGCTTCCAAGTATTTTTCCAGAAAATTAGCACCGAAGTTTGTAGGACCGTACTACATCAAGAAGCGATTATCACCATGGACATATGAACTCAGGGACGAATTTGGTAATACAAAAGGAACTTGGCACGTTAAGGACCTGAAACCTAGTCTTCAGGAAGGCTCAGATGAATCCGTATCGTTGGTTTTGTGAAATTTACGGGGTAAATTTCTTGTAGTGAGGGGGGGATTTGTAACGTTCAATTTTGTGTTTTAAATCAGTTTATCTGAACTCCACTTCTATACCTTTGTCTTTCGTCTGAAATACTATCTTTCAGACTTACCCTGTATTCTTTTTGTTCATATAAGACAACTTCAAATTTAATATTCCCATATTTCGTCCACCCGGTAGTAATCACCTGTTCTGATACTTAGCTTTCTCAGTAATACCTGCCGAGACTGAGTGTGAAAGTCGTTGGCAAACTATTCGAATGAGCCCCAGAATACAATACTCAAGTTTATCTGAACTTCGTGAGACGTTTATTCAATCAATTCACAATTCACAGTCATATAGCAACCTTAAGCATAGTAGATGCATTCCTTGTTCATTGGTGCTATTCGCATCGGCATCCACAGCAAAGAAGGATTGCCTAGAATAACAAGACTATTTTCAAATCTCATTGCGCATTTCGAATTCTTACAAACCTTCGTGGCAGAAGTCCGATACAATGACGATAAACTGCGACAGCACATCGAGACACATCTATACTTCTGATAATATTGCAAATTGTTTTTCAGGCTTCGTGATTGTGGGCCCCAGTAGGGCTATTATTCATTGAAATCCACAGACTTGGTGTGATGCCCTGAAAACAAAGGGATTAGTAATTGGTAATCTAATCAAACTTTGAAAGATTTTTGTTCATTTGTTACTCATTTATGGGCTTACCTGTTGTGGTTGATTCGAAGTTTCCAATTATTGTTTTGTTTTGATTTCCGAAGTGAGCAATGTCATATCTGCATTTTAACAATGTGTCAATGGTACCAACTGCTATAGTGAGTGGTTCAGAACAGCTGATTTAGGGTAAATTGATTTATTATGCACGGAGAACAGGAGGCGAAGTTGTGAGCATATCGTATGTATTTTATAACTACTTAATAGATAAATAAGGTTAATGAGTTTCGTAGGCGAAAGAAACGATAATCTTACGTTCGAACGCCATCTAGTGGAGACTTAGGAAGGTGATTATCGGTCTGGAGCGATTTTGAGTACTAAGTTGGCAACCTCTGATCAACGAATGAGTAGGATTGACGTTTTTTTGAAAAAAAGGTTGTGTGAAGGAAATAGTTATTTATGTACCAAGGACGAAAAACTGTCTATTATAGTCGAGCATGCAAATTGCTAGCTGAGGCGCAGCCGAGGCTAGCAAGCAGGCGAGACAATAGACAGTTTTCGCCGAGGTGCATATTACATTTTTTCGTCGTCCCCTACGCTTTTATGAAAGTAAGAACTCACCTATTTGCTACCCCCGGCTACGTCCCACTCTCCCAACTGCAGACTCGATCATAATTCAAATAAAATTATAAAAAATGTATTCTGATTTGAAGTGTAACAACTCTCTATTTAAATCATATTACTACAAAATCATCAATCTCGAAGATGGATATTGAAAGAACAGTTTGTGCAATTATTAATATTAATTCCTGCTGTCGAAGAAGATGCCAGAGACAAGTTTTGATTTTGGGTACTTGTTGATGCAACTTCAGATGCAGATGCTCCGGCATCACTATTTCTAAAACTTCCCTCTCGGAGTGCTTGACCAGTTAAAATACTTTTTGATACATTTATTTTATTGGGAATGGAATCCTCAATGTAACCCTCGGCGACTGTTGAGGATTTCCATCCTCCGTGCTGTTTTAGTGACAGCATATCTGCGCCGGCATTGACTAAAAGTGTTGCAGATGTGCGCCGATAACAATGCCCGGTGTACTCTAGTTCGTTCGGCAATTTTAAGTATTTTGCGATTAAGCTAGGTATCTTTGCAAATGTATGCACACCAACCACTTGCACTGTACACTTTCCTGATTTATAATTGACAAAAAATATATTATGATTACAATGCTTCGGTCTTAAGTTGGCGTATTGTCGAAATATTTCTAAAGGATTCACTCCGTCGCAAAGTTTGTCTGTAACTGTAAAAACACGCCTTTTACCATTTTTTGAGTCTGGAATGGTTATTACAAGCATGTTGCTTTGATAAACAATATCCTTGGTCGTTATTTTACGTAGTTCGTCTCTTCGACAAGCCCCAGCAATTCCAATAATCAAACAGAGCTGAAATATAATATAACAATAAATGCATCAGCAAAATAAATAAAAACATTTTACCTTGTGCAAAAGATAAGTGTCATCAGGGGCATCACCAAGAAATCTGTTTATTTCATCTCGACTGAATACTCTAGATTTTTTCGCTTTGTACCCAACGCTTTGTTTTTTCAAAAATGCAATAAGTTTCGGAAATTTGGATATGTTAACGTTTTCCTTGATGGCTAGTGTAGACTTTAGCATAGAGTATATTGACCATAGCGTCGAGGACTTATAATTATTCTCATCAGCTTTACTAGAAAAATAGGCCAGAAGAACATTTTCTGAGAGATTCTCGACCTTATGTTCCTGACGCCAGTTCTTGAATTTGTTGTATTGTTTTTCGTATAAAATTCGTGATTTCTGTGGGAGTAAATCCAACGTGGCCGTATTTGCCAATTCCCGCAGCTCCGGAGGAGTATTACTTACATCCACATCGCTATCACTATTCATTTTTGATTACTTTGAACACACACCGCGGTCTTATTCACACGTAAAATCTAGCGAATTTCGTAATTACTTCATTTGACAACAGCAAATGACAGTAATTGTCACAGGCGCCTATGTTTTTATTAAACGAAAATTATTCAATCGCCGCTCTCGAACAGTGCCGTACCATAGCAACCGCAGCGGACGAAAAGTGTTTGCGGACGAAAAGTGTTTGCGGACGAAAAGTACTTGCCTCCAATAATAGTCGATTTTTCGTCCGGAAATCAGTACGTAAAATGTAACTTTTCGTAGAGGTCGACGAAAAAGGTTTTTTCGTAGATGGCGTGTGTAGTTAACACGAAGAATTTTTGAGATCTGTTGATTATAATCTATCCTTAATTGGGACAATTTCTTCGAGTTGATATAAAGATATCGAGAAGTGCTGTTGTATTCGTAGTTGAACTCGAAATCTAACTCTTGTGAGGATTTTTTATTTCACTGCCATCTTGTGAAAAAGTTTTCCATAAGTACGAAAAGTTTTGGCACTTAGGAGTCTGCTGAATCTCTTAGAGGTATGAATTATGTGCTAATATTTCATTTCATTTTATTTGAATATTTCTGTTCTTCATATACGTATAACATTTGCAGACGATTCTCAACCTTATTTGCATTGCGATAACTACCATAATCGGTTGCTCCCAAAACTCAATTCGCCGCAAACCAGCGATAAAGAATAAAATTCTGCAATTTTTGCGAAGTCTGGCTTGCGAAAAAAAGGAACCCCGACACTCGGGTATGTAGTAGATCTTTTTTTATATCTTCTGAAATATTGTTGCATTGGAAATTTCATATTATTTTATCGCGGTAAATAACTTTTGGTGCAATTTTTGATCAGCTTATTCTTTTCTCCAGTAACTTGCTAGTGGACTGATGTTCTTCAGGCAAATGTGAATGGCTCGAAGAATTTTGAATGTTTTCAATCCGAAAATTTCGTTGAGTTATAGTAAGGCGAAATTAGGACCAAAACATGAAAAAAATATTATTTTAGATTCACACAAAAAAAAATATCTAGCTGAACCGTTAGGTTTTAAAATCGTACGTATACAGGGTGGGCCGAAAAGATGCCACTTGTTGTTACATGTCAAATAAATGTATTTTTTTTGGTTGTCAGAATTGTGAACGGGGTCTACCTACCACTGTACAATGAAAATTCTGTACAGGGTGGAAAATCTAATTCTGCTTGAGTTGAAAGAAAAGTAAATATTGATAATGTTTAGTTGAAGTTAGTATGTTCCTTTTTGGAATGGTATAAATAAATTAGCTCATCGTAGTATGAAATAAAATATGAATATGCGTGTATACGGGGTGTGTACATATAATTCACCCAGATGAACAACTCACCAAAAATCATTTTGTTTAAAATTCGCCAATCATTTTCTGGAATTCACTTAGATGTTCTGGTGGGTAATGCAACAGGGTAAGCACTATTACCTTGGCTATTGCTGTAATATTTTATGATTTTGTTACTAAAAGAAAAAAATTGTTTACAAACAAAACAAAACATTATTCAACTCGATTACAGGAATCTATGTGGTCAGTCTGAGGGGTGTTATGTTCAGGGTGGTCTCCGAAAAATAATAAATAATAAGGGGAAGAAAAATTAAGAGATTTTTGAATACAAAAAATATATATATACAGGGTGTGGTAATAAATTACAAAATCTGATTTTGATATTCCATTCTTAGGGTTTCTTTTCTACGTCAGAAATTCCACGTCTGGTCTGGACTGATTTTGATGGAATAGGTGTCCATTCTGGGACAGTGGAGAATATCTGAATATAGATCGAAGCCTTGGTATTTCATAGGACACCTGCAGTGGACCCGGTCTCGATATAACTATTGGACAAACCGTGCTCCTCCGGAAAACAGGTTTTATGTGTTACTTGTGAACGTTTGATCACTGGGGGTTAGATATTATTTAACATATGCCCAAATTGTAGATTTTGCTTATATTTTAGTGCGTCGAGCTTGCTTGTTCATTGTTAGCGGAAATTATTGCAACCCCATCTTGCTTGCTTATTTTTTTAAAACCCGGATTGCGGTACGCCTGAGCTCACGCGACGCATATGAATTTTCCCCCATCATTGGCACATTTGCCAGGCTTTAATTTCTGCATTAATTTTTTTCTGAAACGCTCTGTGTACTCACCTACGTAAGGCATATTATTTTTAAATTCGCTTCAGCGCTTTTGTATATGCTCATTTGGAATTAGTTTGTTGTTTGTGCGCATAGTTGCTTGACCTGTTCGATGATTTGAAGATTGGCTTAGAGCTATTTTTTGTGCTTCGGCTTGATTACTGCGGGTTCTGCTGTGAAGAGGTCTCAATATATCCTTGTTGCTGTCGCTAATTAAATAAACCGAATCTGTTGTTCCTATTGAATTGGCCTTTACTTATTTCAATCCTATTTGGTAATTTGGGGGTTGAGAAATTAAACCGTGGGTATTAACGTGGGAAAATTTACCTGGCGCCCTTAATAATATCAATAAGTTACGAACCTCCCCATCTCCACTTGAGTTTAGCCCGTTTTACCCGTCTGTCATCAGGCAGCCGTGGTCAATAAGTGACCTGGTATTAGAAGGACAAATCGGTAGGTCGCAATAGATAGTCTGCTTCCAAGAACTGCTGCTTGAAGCTCAAGTCGTGGAATTGATACTGGTTTCAAAGGTGCTACTCTGGATTTTGACTTAATAAAACGTGTGTATTGATTCTTCAGTCTCAATTCTCAAATAAGCCAGCGCCGCATACGCTTGAGAACTTGAATGGCAGAAAACGTGCAGCTGAATATTCTCAGACATAGATATATTTGTTAGATAACAGCGGGGAATCGTCAAACTGGCGATTTTTTTCTAATTGTTTTACCCATTTCTTCCACTTTTTCATCATTTCTCCATATAATTTTTCATCCCATCCAATATTTGAACGCCAGATATTTCGAAGCAGGATTCTTGCTTTGACTGTGAAGTTGTTCAAAAATCCAAAAAGGTCAAAAATCGTCGTTTCTGTTTGGAGTACTTCTCATTTTTCATGATTCTTTTCAGATAAATTTTAAATTTCATCTTTACTCCATTTGATTGAGAAAGAGAAACTATCATCATTAGGATTCCAAATCAAACCCAAGACCCTTTCTGTGGGAAGAAATGATTCATTTTCAAAATTCTTGTCCTTGACTTTGGCGTTTCTGTGTTCTTCTGAAATACTTTTCAAAACATCTCTGTTGTTGCTAGACCAGTTTCGAATCATGAAACCTCCTCTTTCATGCACTTCAATTACTGATGGTATCAACCCCTTGGCTTCTTCTACTGTGTCTACACTGTCGAGATAATCATCAACATAATGGCTCTCACGAATGGCTTAGGAAGAAATTTCAAAAAACGACGGCCTTCAAACCCGTATAAAAGTAGTGATACTGGCTTTTTCAGCTTTCGGAAATGTTTCTATGAATTCTGCTGCGTTTTTTCTCATCACAAAAGTTGCTGTGGTAGGTGAAGAAGCATCTCCAAAAATCATAGATTTCATTTCATAGACATCTGGTTCCTTCAGTGTTTCTCCACTCCCCCACAAGAAACGCTGGTCAGTGCGATCTTCTGGTCTAATGTAGATTCGATGGAAATGTCCATAATATCTGCCGTGAAGGCTATGTTTCTCTGACTTTGAAAATAACGCCTAAAAGTGAATTCGATGAGTCAGGTCCTTTCAAAAGGGAGTCGTTTAAACTGATTCCACAGGTTCTAGCAGCTGCGTTAAATACGAAACGTATCTTTTCAGGTTTCTTTAGATTTGTTTTGGCGAAATGGGGCAAATACCAGCTGTTTCTGCTTTCCTTGCTAGCTTCTTCTTCAGATAACTTTCTCGCGTATCCTTTAGTCAAATATTCTGATATTTTCTTCTTATACTGTTCAGAAAACTCAGGTTTTTTATCCATTTTCTTTTCTATGAAGATGAGTCTAGTCATTGCTGTTGCTTTGCTGTCAGGTAGATAAAAATTTTCGTTTTTTCACAATAATCAAGTCTCCCATCTATTCAAATTGATTCTTTTAGGGGTTCGATTTAAAATTTCTTGTGCTCGTCCGTCTTCGGGTTTCAGAAGATTTTCGTTATATTTCACTCCTAGGCTGTCGATTTTGAAAGAATATTTGACTAGCTCATCTGAATCATTATATCCATTCTGAACAAATAAAGTAAATTTTTCGTCTTCACGACCTGTATAGTTATTACAAATTTTTCCATGAGCAACCCAGCCTAATTTGGATTTTGACAAAACGAGAGCATTTTTTACCACCTTCAATAACCTCTTTTGGAATAATAAGGTCGATATTGTCTTGGCCTATTAAGATTGAAGGTTTTGCTACAACAAATGATAAGATGTTTATTTGTATCAAATGATTCCAATCTCTGTTCATTTTTTTGACATTGACTGATTGTACAAGAAGTGACAAATTTTTTACTGTTCTCACATTTTCCATAGTGCATTCGTGATTTTCATTCTGACCTCGTATGTTGATATGAGATTTTTTTGGAATCATCTTGTTGACTGGTCATTGAGGTCGTCCATCGGATTCACAGAGGCTCAACTGTTCCAACAGCTCCGATTTTTTCAGCCACAGCGGCATCTATCATAGTAACTGTAGACGCCTCATCAAAAAGAGCGAAAGTGTTTAATTTTCCTCGAGGGCAACTAATTTGAACTGGAGCAATGCTCAGGAGAATTTCAGTTTTGCCGCTGCCATTGACACAATTGTTTGTTTGTTCTTCGACATGCATTATGACATCTTTGTGCAGAAGAGAATGATGTTTGAATGAACAGCCATTTATGCCACAATTTCTCCTCTGTCGACATAGTTTTGTTTGATGTGAGGAAGTCAAACAGCTAAAACAGACTTTATTTTTCCTGACCCAATTCCAACGACTTTCAACGTCCACCTTGTGGCCATCTTTTTTGCAGAGATTGAATTTATACATGACTTTTTCATTTTGCCAAGACGTCGTAGAAACGTATTTCTTTTTCAGATCTTGTTCTGGAACACTTGCATACATGGCTGCTTCCCCAATTTCATCAAGCCAGTACGAAAATTCCAAAATATTTACAGGTTCCGATTTTCCTATTTTTTTCAGTTCACAGATTCGTTTCCCCCACTCTATTCTCAAAAAGGTTCTCAGTTTTTTGACGAGATCGTTCAACAGTTGGGGTTTGCATAAACATTCTTGGCCTTTCAAACTGTTTATGGTCACGGCTAAGTTTTGAACTTTATTCGGAAATTCTTTTTCTATTTTGTCATCTTTCACATTGGGAATTTTCACTGCTGACTCAATCAAATCTTGAATAATAATTTCTGATCTGCCAAATCGTTCTTTCAACGTTTCCAATATTTTGTCTACTTCCTGGGTGAAACTTAATAATGCATTCACGGAGTCCCTAGCTCTACCTTTCAAACTTTTCTGCAAGCGCATTATATTTTATGCATTGGAGAAACCACAAATTTTTGTAGATTCTTTGAACTGGGTAAATAAGTTCATCCAATCTCCAGGCTCCCAAGAAAAAACTGGAAGATCTTTGTTGAAAGATTGTCTAGCCATAAACTGGTTCAATTTCAAATCTTCAGTGGACAGATGTTTAGTATTAGGTTTCGACAAATGATCATAATTTAATTCGGGTTCAGCTGAATTCAATCCAAGTTCAGCCAATTGATTTGTTTCAGGATTCTGCAAAGAATTGACCCAGTGCTGCACAAAGGACGGCTTAGATGTGACCATTTTCATATCATTTTCACGTGTCTTATCACTACGGGAACTATTGCTGAAGCGCAACTGTTCTTCCAATTCTGCCTTTTTTAAAGCGCTTTCTTTTTTTATCAATTCTGTTTCCATTTCCATTCGCCGTTTTTCAATTTTGGCTAACTTTTTTATTTCTTCTAGTTCAATCTCCAACTGTTTTCGCCTCAGAGTACTACTTTTGGTTTTATTCGATGACGTTGTCTTGGCATCACACAACGACTTGCCATTTTAGAACTGCCTTGGTTTTTGGATAAGGTTGTCAAGGGTTTATCATCCGGAAACTGTACAGGCATGTTCTCATGTTCAAAATTTTCTTTACTAGCCATAAACCTAGCAGGAATTTTTCCCTTTGTTGTCCGCTCACTTCTCCTCAACTGTACAGATTTGGACCTCTTCCACGGGCTGGTTTCTGTGTGAATTACTCGAAGAGTCGAAGGACCACTTATGTTACTGTCTTTGGCCTTTGATTATCTGCATAAACAGATTTGGATCGAGTTTTTAACGAAATTATTATTATTAAATTATTGAAATAATGTCAGATGATACTCAATCAACAACCATATGGAGAAACTTATCAGACAAGAAACTCTTCAACAAAGCACATACTCGGAAAGTTTTCACGAATTTTTTGATGGAATGCTGCCAAGTATGTGACACACACGCCAATAGGTCACTGGCTGTCCTTTGAAGGCGAAATCAGTATTGTCGATCATCAATTATACCTGATTTCTCCAGATATTTGATGAGCTTCATATTGATTGTTTTTTCCATAACTGTGGAAATGACAGAAAGCAATGTAATTGGTCTATAATTACAGGTTTTAGGACTGCCCGAATTCTGGCTGATTTGCAGTACTAAGGAAGAAAGCCCAAGTTATACGGAAGTTTGAACAATCCGCAAAGTACTGGTGTCAATTCAATTCGATAGAACACACTTCAAGAACAAATTCTTGGAATCAGCAAAATGTCCAAAATAAACAAGAATCGTTTGGACATTCAACCAGTATTGAACGAATTCTATGATCGAGTGCTTCTTCAGCAGCCTCAATTGTTTAACTACACCTATTTCTTGCATTAACATAATAAGATCTTGTTTCTGAATGGTGGGAATCAAAGTGCGATCAGAATAACCTAAGAAAGGGTGAATTTTGATCTGATTGTGTTCAGGATGAGTGGTGAGGAACAGGTCCAGTGTATTGGCAAATTGGCCATTCGTATCAGGAATACGAGTGGGTTGATCTATCAGTTGTTCCAGATCATTAGTCATAGAGAATGTCTCTACCAATCGTCCTCTTTCAAATGTTTAATTTCGAGAATTTTGGCCATAACGATTTATGTACATTAAAATTGCCCAGCAGCTGGATATTTTTATTTAATGAATGATCTCTTTCGATAGAAATAGTTTATCAAAAGAGTCATTGTTAGGTGATGAATGAAGGCAACAAACAAATTTAGTCTGTGGGCGATTACCAAGCATAAAACACATCACCAAAATCCTTCCGTTCCAGCCCTTCTTCGCGTTGGTATGATAAATCATTTTCCCTTTCTACCCTCTTGATCCACTCTTTTCACGTGGGAAATGGAAGAAACCCGTTTTTTTGATATCTCCTTGGAATTCATCCGGTTTGTGCGTGCCGTTCTTTTGAATATACCTCCTTGCTTAGTTCCTAGGCATTGCAGTGATTGACTGTCCAATCAATAAATCTTGACGTTTCCCCGATTCGTAGATTGATGGTGGTTGTATTGCGCATTCAGGTATTGTCCAATATGCATTGGTTTCCCGTAGACCATATATTTCTGATCCACTTCACATCCACGTCGAGAAATGGCATTTTTCTCTGAGATTCTTTCTCCATTGTGAATTTCATGGTGAGCCTCACGTCGTTCAGGTATTCGAGAAAGGCGCCCAATTACCAACAGCGACAACAATAACTGCGTTTACCAGATACCACGCAAGTGCGGCGAATCCTACAGTAGAGAAACCAGAAGTGTGAATGTGCGATCACAAGAAAAACACAACGAAAAGGAAACAAGAAACCGAGAATGGTAGCATATACAACTATATATCGATTCAAGAATTCAAAGAAGGTGCCTAAATTGTCAACAGCGATGCATTCAGTCGTCCCAGTGTAGGAGTCTGGAATGTATGGAACCCGCTCTTCCAAACTTGTGCCAATCATTTCTCCGTTAAAACCAATCAGCACGTCTTATCGGTAGCACCCCACCAATGGGAATCATAAGTAGAACCCCCTCTCCCTTCCATAGGAAAAATTTGGTAGCAGCCCCTTACCCCACCATGTGGAATTTGGGTGTTTATAATAGACCATACCTCGAAATGCTGTCAGTCAGTTATCACCCGAAGACAATCGTGATACCAGATATAGAAACGTCGCGAGTGCACTAAACTTCGATACATATTTCCTCTTTGATTTTAATCTCTTCTTCTTTCTTCGACCAAAATCCATTTCAATCCCTCATTTGGATTTGAGTGCCATATTTGAGTAAATTCTCATTATTTATTTCGCTGTTCACAATTCATTGGTTTAGATGACATGCTTTTCCGTCTCATAAGTTTTTATAATAGATTTCAACAGAGTTCATTATATAGACAAGGGAAGTCCGAACCAATACCACTCAGTAGGGAACATTCTCAACTATAGTAGTTTTCACAATAAATGGTATTGACTGAAGGATTGTAATAAAACCAATTAGAGCCTTAAGTTGTAAAATCCGAGATGCACATCATAAATGTAAAAGGACCGGATTCAGGTAATTTTGTTTCTCAGAGAGGGATTGTAGAGGATTACAGCTTACACTTCTTGTTGATATATTTTTTTTTTATATGGATGAAAAGTAATAGTGCTTCTTCCAGTGGTTCGTTAAAGAAGAATCACTTATCTTGTGACGCGAAAATCATTATAAAAAATGTGTATAGTTCCTTACTTCAGCAAGGATATAACGCGGGTGCTGCAGCAAAAGTAACCAGTAATTTGACGAAGGTGCCTCTTACTTCAGTTAGACGAATTGTTGAAAATTCCACGGAATCAAGAAAAAAGCGTAAAGATTCCGGTGTCACAAAAAGTGTAGACGACTGGGAAAAAGATTTGATAAGGTGAAAAATCTACACTATGTACGATGAGCAGCGTGTCCCTACAATCAAAAGTCTGAAACAGCGGCTCATCAATGACGAAACTCACATCAACTGTGGCCTCACTACTCTTTGGCGAGCTCTGTATGCAATGGGCTTTAAATATCGCCAAATTGACAAGAGCCAAGTAACAATGGAATCCACACGTTTAATAAACTGGCGTTCTGAATATATAACGTCAATAAGAAAATACCGGTCTGAAAATCGGCCAATACTCCACCTCGACGAGACGTGGTTTGACACGCATGACACCCCTTCCAAAGGATGGTCTGATTCCTCTGATAAGTGTAAAACAAAAGCACCATCAAATAAAGGGAAGAGAATCACAATATTACACGCAGGATCAGAAAATGGTTGGATCCCAAACGCTATGTGGCTTTATCACGAAGATACGACAGCAGAGCTTTTTGAAGATTGGTTTAAAAATTGTCTGTTATATCATAGTCGACAATTGCGAAAAATTCCTGGCTCAAAGAATACGAAATTGGAGATACAAAACTTCATTGCTGCAAATGACATATATTTTGAGGAAAATTATACAAAAAAAGAACTTTTACAAGTGCTGCAGTCATTTTCTTAAAAAAAAACATATGTTTGTGATACAATTGCAGAAGAATTGGGACATACAGTGTTACGACTACCTCCCTATTACTGCGTGTTCAATCCCATAGAGCTTATGTGGCACCAACTTAAATCGAGCGTGCTCGGAAAAAATACTTCTCCACTTTAAGTGGTAGTGTGGTAGAATTAATTAGGAACTGTATGAATGACATTCCTACAGAGAGTTGGAAAAGTTCTGTTAGTCATGTTATAAATGTTGAAAACTCGTACCTTTCTGTAAAATCAATTGCGCCAATTATAATTAATTTAGATGAGGATAGCGATAGCGACACTGAACTAAATATAGAATAGAATTGTAACTTTTAAATAAATTACTTGTATATCTCCTACATTATGCAAAATTCAAATTTCTCAAGTTCGACCCTGTAGCACATTTGCATCTTTTACCAGATGATTTTCTAAACAATGGGATTAAATCGGGTAGTTTATTGCAGTTAATAAGCCAATACCATTTACTGTGAAAAATACTATGGATTGAAGCATAAGCGTCTCTACTAGATAATGTTTTGTAGAAATTAGGAGTACGCGTCACAAATTGAATGAGGAATTCAAAAATGATTCTCACTCTAAAATATGTTAGTGTCGCACCATACTATTTTTTTTCAAACATTGAGATCATTAACCCTAATCGGGCCAATGATTGAGAAAATTATAAACTGCCTCTTAACAAATGCGCAGTAACTACCCATCAACACTCACCAAATTTCATTCATATATCTCGATTGATTTTAGAGCAATACATAAAAAATCAGTTGTTAATAAAAACTTTCACACCCTCTGTATCTTGGAAAACGAGGCATTAGACGATTTTTTTTAGCAACCTGTCATTATTTTTTCATGCAGAATCACCCCTTGGTGTTCGTCGTACTTTTTTACTAAAAACTTGTCAATTAGCAATATTAGCATGACTTATTTCATTTTCGCTTGTAAAAGGTATAGGGCATAAAAAAATCTTCCATATCTCAAGGGAGTCAAAAATCTCCTTATTGATATCGTAACTAGAAGTTCATAATACCCCGATCAGGAATAAAATGTTTTATGCTATGAATAAAAAAGGCAGCTGAAATCCAATAAATCTTATTTTTGTCAAAATAGTGTTTCAAGCAATCGACGGATAAATAGGTCGTAAACGCCAATGAAGATTAGTAAACTTCCGAATAGCCCATCAAATTAGATCGAAAAATAAATACTCCCCAACAACAATCAGTTTAATTATGTAATTACGCCGAGGAAACCAATAAATCGCGAGCACAAGCAAACCACTCGGAAGAGTTATTTCGGTATTTCAGAATAACGCGGAGTGCTCTGATAGAGAAATCAGAATTTAAAAATAGAGCCGTGGCTGACTATGTGACTATGCATAACTAGATTGTAAATATTTTGTCATGTTTTGATCGCACTACTGAAAAGTTCGATTTTTCATTGGTGAACAGCAGCATATAACGCGGGTGCTGCAGCAAAAGTAACCAGTAATTTGACGAAGGTGCCTCTTACTTCAGTTAGACGAATTGTTGAAAATTCCACGGAATCAAGAAAAAAGCGTAAAGATTCCGGTGTCACAAAAAGTGTAGACGACTGGGAAAAAGATTTGATAAGGTGAAAAATCTACACTATGTACGATGAGCAGCGTGTCCCTACAATCAAAAGTCTGAAACAGCGGCTCATCAATGACGAAACTCACATCAACTGTGGCCTCACTACTCTTTGGCGAGCTCTGTCTGCAATGGGCTTTAAATATCGCCAAATTGACAAGAGCCAAGTAACAATGGAATCCACACGTTTAATAAACTGGCGTTCTGAATATATAACGTCAATAAGAAAATACCGGTCTGAAAATCGGCCAATACTCCACCTCGACGAGACGTGGTTTGACACGCATGACACCCCTTCCAAAGGATGGTCTGATTCCTCTGATAAGTGTAAAACAAAAGCACCATCAAATAAAGGGAAGAGAATCACAATATTACACGCAGGATCAGAAAATGGTTGGATCCCAAACGCTATGTGGCTTTATCACGAAGATACGACAGCAGAGCTTTTTGAAGATTGGTTTAAAAATTGTCTGTTATATCATAGTCGACAATTGCAAAAAATTCCTGGCTCAAAGAATACGAAATTGGAGATACAAAACTTCATTGCTGCAAATGACATATATTTTGAGGAAAATTATACAAAAAAAGAACTTTTACAAGTGCTGCAGTCATTTTCTTAAAAAAAACATATGTTTGTGATACAATTGCAGAAGAATTGGGACATACAGTGTTACGACTACCTCCCTATTACTGCGTGTTCAATCCCATAGAGCTTATGTGGCACCAACTTAAATCGAGCGTGCTCGGAAAAAATACTTCTCCACTTTAAGTGGTAGTGTGGTAGAATTAATTAGGAACTGTATGAATGACATTCCTACAGAGAGTTGGAAAAGTTCTGTTAGTCATGTTATAAATGTTGAAAACTCGTACCTTTCTGTAAAATCAATTGCGCCAATTATAATTAATTTAGATGAGGATAGCGATAGCGACACTGAACTAAATATAGAATAGAATTGTAACTTTTAAATAAATTACTTGTATATCTCCTACATTATGCAAAATTCAAATTTCTCAAGTTCGACCCTGTAGCACATTTGCATCTTTTACCAGATGATTTTCTAAACAATGGGATTAAATCGGGTAGTTTATTGCAGTTAATAAGCCAATACCATTTACTGTGAAAAATACTATGGATTGAAGCATAAGCGTCTCTACTAGATAATGTTTTGTAGAAATTAGGAGTACGCGTCACAAATTGAATGAGGAATTCAAAAATGATTCTCACTCTAAAATATGTTAGTGTCGCACCATACTATTTTTTTTACAAACATTGAGATCATTAACCCTAATCGGGCCAATGATTGAGAAAATTATAAACTGCCTCTTAACAAATGCGCAGTAACTACCCATCAACACTCACCAAATTTCATTCATATATCTCGATTGATTTTAGAGCAATACATAAAAAATCAGTTGTTAATAAAAACTTTCACACCCTCTGTATCTTGGAAAACGAGGCATTAGACGATTTTTTTTAGCACCCTGTCATTATTTTTTCATGCAGAATCACCCCTTGGTGTTCGTCGTACTTTTTTACTAAAAACTTGTCAATTAGCAATATCAGCATGACTTATTTCATTTTCGCTTGTAAAAGGTATAGGGCATAAAAAAATCTTCCATATCTCAAGGGAGTCAAAAATCTCCTTATTGATATCGTAACTAGAAGCTCATAATACCCCGATCAGGAATAAAATGTTTTATGCTATGAATAAAAAAGGCAGCTGAAATCCAATAAATCTTATTTTTGTCAAAATAGTGTTTCAAGCAATCGACGGATAAATAGGTCGTAAACGCCAATGAAGATTAGTAAACTTCCGAATAGCCCATCAAATTAGATCGAAAAATAAATACTCCCCAACAACAATCAGTTTAATTATGTAATTACGCCGAGGAAACCAATAAATCGCGAGCACAAGCAAACCACTCGGAAGAGTTATTTCGGTATTTCAGAATAACGCGGAGTGCTCTGATAGAGAAATCAGAATTTAAAAATAGAGCCGTGGCTGACTATGTGACTATGCATAACTAGATTGTAAATATTTTGTCATGTTTTGATCGCACTACTGAAAAGTTCGATTTTTCATTGGTGAATTGTATGAATTTATGAGTTGAATAAATAGTGTGCGATGTCTAGTTACCGATCGTCTGAAGTGTTGGGGTACGAAAGTCCCAGTGCTTGCGCGAGTTTTTTGCATTACTCTTGGAAGACTATAACCTGTCTTTTCTCTCACATCACTTTGGTGTCTATGGTAGTGTCCTACTGTGTTCTGGGTGCTTTCACATTTGAGGCTTTAGAAGTTGATAACGAAAAACAGGTACGTGTGGAAATCTAGTATCAATAACGCTAAGCACATTGCACCGATTTAAAAGAATTGTTGTTTGAATCCGGTAGTTTTTTGATCTGTTTAGATTGTTTTTTCTGCATGGTCTCAACATTTTTTCGTTCGAATAAAAAAAATAATGGTAATACTTCGGTCGTTATGAGCACCTTTTTTTTGATTTTTTTTTTGTGGAACTTACGTAACTCGGTCTCCTCTACAAAAAATGTTAATGAAATAATCGGCGGTCTCTTATATTTTCGGAGATACAGGGCCTTTTTGGTGTAGAACTTCACAATTTTCCACATCAAATTTCTGTTGTTTGAACACACAAAATTCCTCCTTCTTCTGATCAAACGTTAGTCACTCTCGTATTCACTCGTTTTCAACATTTTTAAGCAGAAAAAAACATTATTTTCTCAAAAAATTCAACTTTCTCCAAAAGTCAACATTAATGCATTCAGTTCTCAACAATAACAATGAGAGCGGCAACACTACAAATACATCACTTTCGACTGTCATTGCACTATGACATCACAACAAATTGTTTATGGTTGGAAAATAATTGCATTTTTTGGAAAACTAATGTTTTTTTCTGCTTAAAAATGTTGAAAACGAGTGAAAAAGAGAGTTACTAACGTTTGATCAGAAGAAGGAGGAATTTTGTGTGTTCAAACAACAGAAATTTGATGTGGAAAATTGTGAAGTTTTACACCAAAAAGGCCCTGTATCTCCGAAAATATAAGAAAATATAATATAATATACCACCGATTATTTAATTTACATTTTTTGTAGAGGAGACCGAGTTACGTAAGTTCCACAAAAAAAAAATTAAAAAAAAAGGTGCTCATAGCGACCGAAGTATTACCAAAATAATACCTATCCATCCAATAACTGAAGAGTGCAGTTATTATCGAATACTACTATTGTTCGCTGTCAAAATTTTATTTGTTACCGAATATCAAAGGGAATCTTGGAAATGTTGTTTCCATGGCATCATTCAGATTTATTGACGAACATAATCAGTTGTGGAAATCAACATTATATATTATGATGGCGGTAAGTGATTTAGGCGTCGTTATGTGACCCAGCAACCAATAAAGCTAATCATGCAAAAAAATCAGTTGAGTTTGTTTATATCACAAAAATTGTTTCTTGAAGCAGCATACATAATTTCAAGAGCTCAAAAAGACATTTGCTATTTCAACTATAGAGAAAGGTAGAAATACCTGCAGTGCTCTAGGCAACCAACATTTGCCTCTTGTATAATTCTCGCCAAAAAACAGCCGTAACCGGTAATCTAACCCGAACAAATCGGCAGTGATATGAGAGGAGTCAATCCATTGCAGATGATTACCTAGTCCGCTCTGACATCAACCGACCGTATATTGTTTCAACGAATATCGCAAGTTTCTAGGAAACCTCCCAGAAGCTCATCCAAGAGCTTGAAAGAGCAAAAGATATCCGGAAACTACAGTTCATGAAGTGGAATTTGAACCACTCCTAGGACTCCAACCTGGGTCGTTCGATACCATCATATGCCTGAAGATTCGATTTCTTCATTAATCGACCCTAAGAGTGAATAATATAGAATTTTTTAATCACATCCATGTCAATTGTTGCGACTGTGGTTGAGATCGTTTTATACAGCCTAAATTAACAGTTAGGAATAAGCTAGGTGTTTAGTAATGATTTCAATTCATCCTACAAAAAATGTACATTATTTTTCCATTACCGGGGCTTTCGAAAAAATATATATCCATTATCAAGATTATCAAATAAGATAATAAGGAAAATTTACGTTGTATATATAAACATTGGGATTTTCAAATATTCCTAACTACGTTTGGGTAAATGTCTCTTGGTAGCGAAATAATTTTAATGGTTGAACAGCTATCTCATTGAATATATTAACGGAATCTCTAAACGCTTCAAATCAATAATCTCATTTGAAAAAACCGATGAATGAATTCGTTTCCAACTGCATTTTTTTCCTCCAGGTGACTAGGTGACACTTTACTCTTTTCAAATTTCCAAATCGATACTTACCATTCGACAATAATTCTCTAGGGTGTTATGATCAAAGTTGCTCACGTTGTAATGGTTTATATTCTATTTCAGGAATGATGTAATGTGAATTAGCATATACACCTGCAATATTTCAGGTTAATTTACCTTATTCTTGAAATAGACAAAGTGAGCATTTCGAGGAGCTGTATTTTCGACACGAAATTAAAACTTTTAATATATACTAGAGATGGATTATCCGTGGTTGATACTTTTTTATCGAAAAATTAGTTCTCGTTTAGGAGATTTTGAAAAAGTTTGAATGACATTCACGCAGTAAAATTTGTTCACCAAATATTTCATCAATTTTTATTGACAGCTCAATTCTTAAGTCAATTTGCTGATAACTCAAAAAATTGAGTTCAGATATTTCCAAACCAGTCACGAATATCTACACAGTAATATATGAGGTTGGAACCTTTGATATAAAAGTTAAGATTTTATATGGAGATCAATCACCCTAACAACAAATTGTTTGGAAATTGTGGAAACGATTCTGCATTTAGTCGGATGATTCATCTTGGCCCTCATAGGGTTGTAAGGATGAAATACAATTGAAAAACACTTTATTGTGTGAACTTCACGAGACAGTTTACAAAACCGGTATAAGTATTTTACTATAGAATAGCTTGTTCAGGCGTATTATCAGGGTTGCCAACCCAGAATTTGAAAAAGACGTAGACCAGATTCAAAAAGTTACGTAGAAATACTAAAATTGCACATCAAAAGTTAGTAGATCTACGTACTTTTTTTTTGAGTGATAAGAAGGGTATAAGGTAGGTAAAATTGAATCCCAACAAGATCAGTTTTTCTGTAAAAAATCTCGTCAAGTGTACATTGATAGGACTTTAAAAATAAATACAAAAAATATGAAAAAAAAAAGTGATTTTTGGCCATGCTTGGTGTTCGTGATCACAATTTCAATTATTGAAACTCGACGTTTCCTTGATTTTTTACGTCATTTTTCTTTGTGAAGAACAATACATATTTTTTAAGTTTCGGCACCCAAGATAATTAGCAGACTCTTTCCAGCTCTACCTTCTAGATGCACTCGTAAGAATATTCAGCAAAGGGAAATTTGAATTGAAAAACAGAGTTCTTTAGTTTGTACCTTTTTAATTTTATTCGTTATCAGGCAAATTGAATTTCTACCTATAGTTTTTTAGATGTTCCTGTGATGGCTCGCGGCTCTTTTGTAAGCCACTTTTTGTGAAAAGTAACCCTGTTTGAGTGTATGTAGAGAGTCTGTTCCTAATTTTTGATTTCATTAAATCTATTGCAGAAAAAGGACGCTCAACATTTGCACTGCTATGTGGCAATGTTAATAAATTTTGGGAGAGTTGTGTCAGTAGAGGAAACATCTGGGATGAATCATGAATCCCCCTTTCTGATTTTTGCAATGTGACGCCGGAACTTTTTTTAAAATGGAAGAAGTGATGTGTTGAGTTGAGTGGAAGGGCGAGTATGCGCTGTGTGCGTCAGTGTCAGTATAAAACGGGAAATTCATTGAGTTTTTTTGGCGAATGTGGCGGGAATCGGGAAATGATTCAGCCCAATGAATGAGATGTTACAAATTTGTACAATTTTGTGAAAAGTACGTAGATTCTGGGACTGATGTTCGTAGGTTTTCAAAAAAGGCTCAAAGTACGTAGATCTACGTAAAAAGACGTAGGGATGGCAACGCTGCGTATTATATCATTATCGCAGATAACCTGGAGAACAGAAAACATACGAATTAGTTGATAACCAATTTCATATATTGGTATAGATACGTAGATGACATTCTCATCTGATTCAAGGGTGCAGAGAGACCGTTAAATAAGTGTGTTGATTTACTTAATTCCATTTTCTCTTCAATTAAATTAACTACTGAGATCAAGACGCACAACTATGAATTTTCTAGGCGTGACTACCGCTAGATGAATAATGAAAATAATTTCGCATCTTATCATAGACCATCTTATAGTTAAAAATGATCCATTAACTCATCTATGGCAGCACAAAGTATGCTTCATTTCATTGCTTGTTTTTTTTTGATGAATGAAGAATTAAACATAGCAAAGAGAACGGATAATAAATTGAGTTAAGTCAGTGAGAACAATTGGGATGAAACTCTTAGACCACGAGTATACAAGTTGGTTCTTGCCCTGAACTGTATATTGGTCAAACGGGAAGATCTTTCAATGATAGAATGATTGAGAATGAAACTAGTTTTTGAAAGAAAAGATAAATTCAACATCGGAATCCTCAAAAATCAATAGAGAAGAATTCAGGACATTTCCTTAGTGATGAAATAGATTCGAATAGATCTGCCTTGCTGAACTTGTTTCCTTATGACGAAATTAGAATCAGTTCAGCAGATAAACCCAGGCAATTTACGAACTAAGGTTTTCCAAAGAACGTTGGTTATTTTGCATTTATACAGAGTCGGATTCATTCATCATAATTTTCATCAGTATCGGCCAGTTCCATAAGTTATTTTATATGTAATCTTTCAGCTTCTTGCATCTTCCTCACTGTCGATGTATATCTGTTAATGTAGTAGAACGAAGGATGAGTGAAGTTATAGTTTTTTTTGTACCAAATGTGAAAAGTAGTAGTTAATCCCTGAGAGCATGAACATCGGCCTATAAAGCCGAGGGCCTCTGGTCTGAGAGTTTTTATATCCAAAGGCGTATATATCTATTGATACCCGTGGTGCATACTAACTCTCATGTCATAGCAGTTTTAGTTATCGCATCAGCAATAAAAATATTCGAAGAAATCACAAATTCCACTCGATTTCAAGTAGATACTGTGGTTGCTAGAGTAACACTGTAAAAACTGAAACATTAACATACAGAAAAATTATGTATTATTGCCCGTGTGGGCCATGTAGTGATACTTTATACCGTGAAGTGAATTTTATGCCCGCTTGGACACAAATTACACTTTCATATAGTTTCTAACTGAGCGATGAGGATGCAAAATGAGCCAATATACATGAAATTTTTATTGTACTAATGCAATAAAGAATCAAATTTACTACCATTTATGGTTCAATGAAGTTTTTTTGTATAAACGAAGAAAATTCAACAAACATAAGTGTTGAAGGACTCCAGCCCGGATTTCATACAGAGCAATTATAATGAAATTTTCCTGTTTGAAGTATTTTTGTTTTCCAGATTAAACGTGGCATTCATAGAATCCGAGAGAATGTATCCGAACACATCTGGAACTTTACCCAAAACATGAATGCATTGGAACAGATCAATTTCACGAAGGGTGTTCAGAAATATTTGAAATCATTCGAGAATTCCTTGTTGGATGCTATGAATAAGGATGGCTGGGATGGAATTGAAGATGAACATCGTGTTCAGTGGACACTTACAGGATCCCTGTTTTATTCTATTATCGTAATTACTACTATCGGTGAGTTATACGTCTGTTAGTGAGAATTTCGAAAGGAAATTGCGGATCGATATAAATGGAATTGCAAGGCTGGAGAGGTTGAATATCATAACTCCTAATCGGATTCTAATTCAATTATCTTCACTCTACTTGTAATTAAACCCCATCAGAACGTTGATTTCACTGCGGATATGCTGGAGTGAAGTGTTCACTCAGCTTACATATTAAATCAGTCAGAATTTTTAAATGAGGACCTGTATTTTCAGTTGCAACTTTTTAATTGTCAACAACTATTTCACATCAAAAATTCAAAGTCTTGTCGATTCTCTTGAGAGTTTCGGCATTAGGATCTTGATAATCGATAAGTGCGAAACTCATATCATGGTAAAGAGTATAATTTTGGACAGATATCACCGTATTTGGTGAGTTTCTTTCTCTGAATATCATCTATTCAATTCGAAAGAGAAAATTCTCTGGGAAGTGAAATGTGACATATTAGTTGAGTGGAAATACCATTATATCGAGATTTATGTGAAATGGCTGTAACACTGCCCTTGTCAGACTCAATGACTGCTAAGTTTGGATTATTTTTTCAAAATATTCCAATTCGATTGTTGTAATAAAAAAAAATGTCGGGAAATGTCCAAAGTTCGTGCTAATATTAGTAGATAGAGCAATGATTGCCTTTTTCGAATGGAAAATATCTAATAAACATCTGCTGAAAGATTTTTGAGAACATGATTCTATCCAGTCAGAAGTCTACAAGAACTTGGTTTGCATTACTATATGCCATCATTACTCCCTCCGAATCGAAGGCAATTTACGATAGAAGCTGAAAATGGACTAATTAGGTCATTTCTCTTCTTTTACCTAAATCAGAATGTCACTTAATTACTCGACTATTACCTGATTGCTCTTATAAAGACGGTAATACTTCCGTCGCTATGAGCATTTTTTTTTTGAGATTTTTTTTGTGGAACTTACGTAATTCGGTCTCCTCTACAAAAAATGTAAATGAAATAATCGGCGGCCTCTTATAGTTTCGGAGATACAGGGCCTTTTTGGTGTAAAACTTCACAATTTTCCACATCAAATTTCTGTTGTTTGAACAAGCAAATTTCCTTCTTCTTCTGATCAAACACCACACACTTTCTTATTTACTCGTTTTTAACATTTTTAAGCAGAAAAGACCATTAGTTTTCTAAAAAATGCAATTATTTTCAAACCATAACCAATTTGTTGTGATGTCATAGTGCAATGACAGTCGAAGTCGAAAGTAATGTATTTGCAGTGTTGCCGCTCTCATTATTATTGTTGAGAACTGAATGCATTAATGTTGACTTTTGGAGAAATATAGGAGAGTTTCATTCACTCACTGCAACATATCATTTACACTTTGCTGCGTCATATATTCAAGATAAAATTCGTACTGATGTTGAACTGGACACCATTTCCATGAGTTACATGCCTAATTTTTCACGATTTGGAATATTTTCTCGATTCAGGAATGCCACTCAACATATACTTAGGGGTGTTTTCAGTAGTAATAACCCGAGGACATTGATAATTGTGCGAAAAAATGTAATAATTTCAAAAGCTCGTTGCTTGGAAACAGACCGATGCCGTAGGCGGAGCAACAAGCTTGAGAAATCTGTTATCAAATTTTTGGGGATTTATCAATGTTTGAGGGTTATTCGGAAAAAATTGTTTTGCTGTTTTTGAAGGGCTGCTCGCGCTTCTTGGAAAACAACACTTTTAAACGGGTCGATTATAAAAATCATTTCCTTAAAATACTTTTTTTGTAAAAGCTTATTTGTTACATTCCACATAGTTTTGATCGTATCCTCTTTGAAATGCGTACCATCTTGCATTCTCATATTCACGGCCCAATCTTTTAAAATTGACGCTATTTCTTCTACCGTTCGGCTTCCGTCTAATTCATAATTTCTAATACTGCAAAAGTCAATAAAAGCTTTCCAAACAAATTTCTTACTGTACACAGTATTTCTGGGTATATTTCGTTTATCTTCTCATCATTATCACAACCAAAACGTGACATGTTGAATTAATATTAATTCATGAGAAACGTCAAAATTGACATTCATGCGTATCTGTAGCAACGAAGTGAAAACAGCCCATGGGATCTGTCATCAGTGTAATGTTGCTCTAATTTGTTATTCTCATTCACATGACCTCAAATATATAAATTTATAAGAAAGCAAAAAATTTTCAATGGAAGAGGATTTAGGAATAGTTTAACTCAGTTGGTTATTTTCGAATATTTCTTCTTATTCGTATGTTTTTTATCAAGGAAAAATTCAGTATCAAGTATATTCCTCGTTGTGTTGTCGTCATGATTAAGCATGTGCATTGCCGACCCAACTGATACTTTTTTTATCCCATGGATACCTATTCAAGTTGGTATATCCACGGATATGGATATTCGAAAGATATATCACATCCCGTTAGGCCTCCATCTAGTTGAAGGCCATACGGCTTTCAATAGTCCCCCCCTGTTGAATGATGTTTGAATGTTTTTTGAGGATGTAGATATCGAGTTGTAACTTGAAATGAAGAAAAAAATATTGCATGTTCGCTTTACGCTTTCGTAATAGTACATTCGTGTATTTTTTGCTTTAACTTCTCTCACGGACCTGCAATCTTCTTGCATTAATTCTTGAGGTGTGCTTTGTGATTGTATTGTCAATATCACATAGGATATTTTGAAGTTTATTGATATCATATTTCATAGAACCATTCGTTCTACACGATCGATTGAATGGCGAACTTTATTTGGAGTTCCTTCAGAATGATTTGAACGGAATTTTGGAACATGGTGCACCTCCTCATTTTGGTTTGATTGTGCGTGATCACATCGGTCTCCGGATTTAAATCCATTGGATTTATATCTATAGAGGCATCTAAAAAGCCTTGTTTATGCTACAACTATTCACAGAAGAGATGCCCTGTTCAATAGAACAACATTACATAGTGAAGCCGTACGAAACGACCCTGGAATGCTATTTCGAGTACAGAGAGAGTGTCTTCGCAGACTACAAAAATGTATTGAGAGAGAAGGGAGTCATATCGAGCAGTTTTTGTAGCGGATTTTCCATTTCTGTTTGCTCTTGAGGCTTGCGATTTATTTTTACACCATAAGTTTTGTTCAGTGAACGTGTTGTCATAATGAAAATTCGCTATGAACATTTTACCTATCATTTCTATTTCCATTCATGATTGATCTCTTCGAATAATGGTGGACATCTCAGGTTGGATGTCGTCGAACAAAAGTGAATTTTTATTAAAAATCGTTGCTCCGATCGATTCACCACACGAGTACTTCAGTTCAGAGAATTGTCTAAGTAACTTGATTTTGTTGAGAAATATTGAAAAATATCTGTCAATTCAAAGTTTTGGGGTGTGGACCATCGGGAGCAGTCCGTTCCTGACTTTGTAGCAAAACAACTGACTCCTGCATGAAAGCTCATCGAAGCAAATCATTAGTTTCGTCAATCATGAAGATTTTATCGAATCTGAATATTCATTTGAAAAGTTCAAGTTCAAGTCAGAAAAATATTTTTCATCTTGTTACTTTGAGGGCCCGTAACTTGGTAACGAAGGCTTTTAGGAACAAAAGTTATATGAAGTACTGGTGATTTTGACCCCAGCTATACATTCCTGAGAGGAAAAGAGGAAGTCCAGAGACACCCTGTATAATAGCTTCTCCAGGCGTATTATGGTTCTACCTCATATGGTACTAATAGGTACGTCTGAAAGGGCTTTTGTATAGTGAAACACGTGTGGGAGTTTCTTTGAGTATTCAGTGAAAATCACACAACAAAGTGTTTTTTAGTTAACTAATCATGAATTTACCAAATCTCTCAGTTGAAAGTGAAGATTTTTTAAATTTTTTTTTTTATAATTTTATAATTGTTCGTTTCGTTAACCAGCTGACGAACGTCAACCCTCAGAAGTCGAAACTTGTGCGAGCAATGGATCAACGAGGCCTTACCTTTTAACGTGCGATTACCCAGCACGGTGGCCCGGCGAGGATTCGAACCCCGGCTTTCCGCTTGATAGGCAGATATGCTAACCACTACACTACCGAGACCACAAGATGAAAGTTAAAAATGCATAAATCCACCTTCACTTTTCTCATTGCTCTGAACGTCAAACCAGCACTGAAATCGCAAAATTCAAAATAACAAGTCGACACTTATTGCTCACTGGCTTCTGATAGCCCGCGGTACAGTACGAACATTCATTTTCAGATATGATTGCTTCTAGACTTTTAAAGCCATCTGCTAGTCGATGAGTTGTTCATGAAAAGGAGTGAATGGAAGTATTGAGTTGATTAGATTTTTGAAAGCATTGGCTTGTGTTCATTGTGTGTTTGTATGAGCTCTGCCCCTCACGATGAAGAACTCTACTGAAATGGGAAGTAAATAATGGTCGTTCAATATTGTTATATTTATTGAAATATTTACATTCATATACATACATATATCTATGATACTGAGGATAATATTTGGTGAAAGCATCGGAAAGCGTGTTTTATGGAGGAGAATCTTCTGAAAACGTCCTTACACGAGTGAAAAATAGTTTAGCAATGAGTATGGTTATTGAATGATTGAAAATTTTATACGGTCAAATCGGTTAATCCAACAAAATAATATTCAAAGGATCTATGGAAGTATCTGGCCTTCGAATATAACAAATTTCCTATTACTGATGCACATCTGAAGAAATAAATCTGCTATGCCAATTATATAAATCAAAACATTTCGAAAAAAAAATTTTTTTTGAATGAGTTGAACATAGAGATTCCAAAGGATGCAATGGAACACCTATAGTAAACAACTGATATACTGGGTTATCTCCCGTCATTTGCAAATATTGAAAGATCTGTAATAAACAGGATTCATAACTCTATATATCGAAATGGATGGAATTCAGATTTGGTGAATGATGAAAATATTATCCAAAATATTGTTTATATTAAGTTGCAGTCTTACCGATGATATTTTGAAATGAAATCTATTACTTACCGTTTTTCAATTTTACGTAAATTGAATCTTTCAACTCTCGAAAACGATTTTTCATCACACAGTACATGACGATTCGCTACGTATCATTCACAACTTATAAAACTTATATAACTTGTATAAATGATATGATCTTACATAGTGACTACTACAAAAATTAGGATTTACTTCTCGCACCAGCGGTTGCTGACCTAGGGCTGAAACCCGTACTATAACCTGAGTTGGGTCGATCAAAAGGTCCTCCAGGGCCAACAAGAATTCCATTCCCAGGATTATCAATGTCTGAAAAATGAAATATTTTGCTAGTTTCAGATTCATTCGATAAGAATATTCTTAGAATACTATGAGAAAAGCAAAGTTGTGGAATTGCACGTTGAAAAGTAAGCTAATAAGGTGTTGTTGAAAAAACTTTTTGTTTTTTTTATCAATTACTCATAAAGATAGGTTTTGCTTGAAGCGACTCTTGTGATGATCGCAGCGCGATAGTAGCGCGACGATAAAGGTAGTGTTGGAGTATTTTGACGTAGAAATAACTGAATAAATTCGTAATTACTTGAATTACTTGTCAGTAGCCTATTATAAACAATAACGATGATAGTAACAAAAAGAAAAAATTGCTTGTAGAAATTGACTATGATGACATGTTAGAAATGTTATATTTACCAAGTCTTCCTGAATATTCCATCTTCAATACAAGATTGAATGAAGGATACTGATTAAAGAATAATTTGTGTGCTGACGACAGAAAATTTTCAGATTTTTTCAGACCTACTAAACTTCATTTTGAAATTTTGTATAGTTAGATCGAGAACTGCTTGAGAAGTTGTCTACGAACTGCAATAATCTCTTCGCGACTGGCGATTATATCTGGGACCAGTCGGCTGCGATAAACGCCAGCGGCTTAAGTCGCCCGAAGGAAAACGGAATAATACGAAACATATGATCATCGCAAGAGTCGCTTCATGCGAAACATACCTAAAGAGACATCGTCTATTTGAGCGAAGATAGTCCACATGTGTGCTGTGGACATTCTTTGAATGGTTCTGTTTCAACTGACTGAAATAATTTATATATGACGAAAAATAATATCAAGGGGATTTATCCCTCCTTGAGTACGCTCCTGCTCGCCTGTGGTAAACAATGTTTCTAATTGTCGCTGTGCAGTTTATGCATTTTCGAAACTACCGAAACATAAACTATGGAAGGAAAAATGTGAATCTCGCGCTTCATATCGAATGAGTGGAATATTTCATTTGCAACGATTTTCTCCACTTATTTCTTATAATACTCTATTTGTTGGGGCTGAGAATAGCCCATCCACTTTTAATATGAAAAATTCTAATTAGGAAAAAACTTTCAAACATTCACTATAGATTATGAGAATTATTATGGTTTCTCATTGGAGAAATAATGCCAAATTCTCAAATGAACACCCCATATATTTTCATACGTTTACTTTTATTGAAAAATATATAGTGTGCTCCATTATGATGAGATTTTTACAAACATGGTCTCCTTCACAAAAGTAATTTCACAGAATTCTAATGGTATCTGGAAAACGACATCAACGAATAAAAATTCATTTTGTTCTCAGTCGAAACTATTTCGATGAACTGTAGAAATACTTTCGGAAATTGAAAAATTGATAAAATATTCATACGTTACATTTGCGAGAAGCATACCATTTATGTTGAACAGTCAAAAGAAAAATGTGATCAAGCGAGTGAACAGTCTTCATATTGGCTTTAATGTGTGGAAACTGATAATTTATTCAGAACAGATGCAATACTGACAGAAAAATCGTTTGTGATTTTTTTTTTTGATATAGACTAATTTGAAAAATATGAAATAGGTGTGGAAGTATTTGCAAACCATCAAACTGACTCATCAAGTAACGAGTTCTTAGTCTTTGAACTCTATTACACATGATCCAACTCCCATTATATTTTTTCAAGAAGTAGGAATTGAAGTGAAACTACTGTGTGCAGTTGTTCAATCAATACTAACAGAGAAATTGCTTTTGAATATAATTTTTCCAAACAGATTCATTGAAGATCCACTAAACAGGTGTGGAAGTATTTGCAAACCATTATTCTGACCCATCCAGTTATGATGCTGAATACCGGACAGTTCTTTGTAGACTTTGAACTCTATTACACATGATCCAACTCCCATTATATTTATTTTAAAAAAATTGTAGCTGATGTGAAAATCTTTTGTGTAGTTGTTTGTAACAGATACAAACTCAATACTGACAATAAAACAACACTATTTCAATTTATAATATGTTATGGAATTGCTTGAAGATAAAATGAATCGATAAAAGCGAGTGATTATGTTAACAATTTTATTATGTTAGTTCATCAAGTGTATCTTTTTGATGAATGTCGAAAAAATGTCAAGATACATGTATATCATTTAAAAAAATACACAATTAGATAAGAAAATGTACCTGTATATCCTGGTCGAGGCCGTCCACCTAGTCCAAATCCACCACTTGCAGGTCTAAAAGATCCCACTGGCCCTGGTCTCAGCCCATTACCTCCAGGTCGTCCGAATGGAGGTCTCTGGAAATTATTTGGCCCATCAAATGGTCCTCCAGGTCCTACCAACACTCCATTTTCAACGGAATGAACTGGTCTTGATGGCAGAGGACCTCCTAACTGAGCCTCTTTGCTTGTTGAATAGCAGCAATATTGCTTTCCGACGTCGCAGTGACCCTAAAACAATGGGTGTGTCAACTGATGGTTTTTTAAGATTTTAGTCATTATCGCCTACATAAGAAATTCCAGGGCTATTGCAGTTGAATTTTTCTGCACATTTACATTTGTCAAACTCCTTATAGGGCCCTTCTTTCACCCAGGATGGTATAGGTCCTGTCAGGATATCTGGAACTGGTCTGTTTGAGTGGAAATCACCTTCACCTTGTCCATATTCAGCCTCAACATTATTTTGCCCATAGACGCCCCCTGGCCTGAAATGATGGGGATTAATTGGCATAATTTAAAATGATACATGGTGGAGGATGCTATGACATTCTTCGGACAAGTATAGGACATTTGTTGTGATAAAATATAAGAGAAAGATAAAAGGGTGACTTGAAACGAACATGTGCAAGGTTGGTACCGTGAAGGTGGTAGTCAATCCATTTTTACAAATTGGAGAAGTTTATGACGGATGCATTCTGAGGTTTCTTGTTTACCTAAAATCTCAATGATTCGATGTACAGGGAATATCCAAGCCTACTGGTAGCTATCCAACATCCGCGTACAATACCTACCTCTTATGTCGGTGGCTGTTTAATAACGACTACTGGGTGGAGATTGCTAGGAAGTCCTTGAAAAAAGTAGAATGAAAAAAGCGGCCCTGAGTCCACACTGAACGGATTGAGCCAGACTGAAAGATGCGTTGAAAATGTTGACTTGTTGAGGCGTCAGTTTTGGTTGATTTCTGATAGTCTGATAACAGTGATCTGATTCGTGGGAAAGTTATGGCTCAGATATCATCAAAGTACTTTACATGTTCTAATCATATGCTATAGACGTGCGTCTAGGTTCATCATTCTGAGAATATCTCATGCGTAACTGAAGAATATTATCACTAGAACATACAACGTGCTCTACGTGAAGGTAGGCTGGAGAATATTAAAAAAGTACATGCTCAATTTATCATTGTTCATATACTTCATATAGGTTTTTTATGCTTGAATGATCGAGAGAGAGAAAATATTCCAAAATGTACAGCAATACCGAAGCATTTTTGCGTTAATTAATGAAAATCATCAAAATATGTTTTGAATGTCAAACCCCAATAAAAAGAACTACCAGCCCTGGATGTTCAATATTAGCAAATGTAAAACAGCGGAGGAGATGTGGGAAGGTATACAAAAAGTCTGTACACTCTGTACAGCCTGATGATGTTACTTGTAACAGTATCAACAATGATGTTAAAACACACCCTGTTGATGTTATGTTGGTCATTTATAGTTGTCATAGCTTTTGAAATATGATAAACAAATTCAAATGTTTTGCTTCGATTATGATTGATTCTACCCAAAATAGACTTTTCGTATCAAACACATTCATCTCACATATTTCAACGGTGAAAGGTTTTGTGGCTGAAAGCCTGGTGGGGAATTTTCAATCTTTGTTCGACTGAGACTGAAAGTGTCCCTGGTTTCAGGTAGGAAATTGTTATCATTTAACGATATTACCAATTATAATATATTAACTTTCATCTTCAGATTGCTCAACCTTTCTTCTGTCGTGAATAAGTTGACTTTGGTCCTGGAATATACCGTTTGTCCTGAATTTTCCGAATTTCAATTGTGTTCAAAAACCCGTCTCCTTTACACTAGAATATGTAAAGGGCAAGCTGATAGACTGATATAACAGAAAAAGCGGAGATTCGAAGCAACTCGAACAACTCGCTTTGAAATGTTTCTGTAGTCGATTCTATAACTTTTCAAAATCAGTGTGTTTCTATTGCAAGGAGGAAGTTCATCAGAAAAGAGACTGTTATTCCTGTAGAAAAAGTCTAAAGGAACTACCACAAACCAAAACGGAGATCCATGATGGCCTCAACAAACGGAACATTGTCAGAACGGCGGTAAAGATGGAGTTCAAAGATTTTTGTTTGTTAGGAGTCCAGAATGAGAGCAATGAGTTAAATTGGTACATGTGCTTGTGCTTCTACTCATATGACTTCCAACGCCTTTCGTTTTGTATGTTCCTGATTTGTAATGCAACCTATTGTCTGTAAAAAGACTCACAGAAAATGGATTCAATGTCATTCTTGAAGATCACATATGTTTAATTAAAAGGGAAAACTAAGTATATGCAAAAGCAAGAATCGAATAAAATCATCGAAAGCAAATTTTTCAATTGAAAAAGTAATGTTGCATCCACCTCTAGCATTAACGATTAGGACATAGAAATTTCGAAGATATCCGGAAAACTGCTGCAGAAGGACTGAATTTGGAAAAATGTAAAGAATATTAGCAATGTGTCAATTGTATTAAAGAAAATTTGACCAAGAAGCCATTTCCACAACATACCAGGAAGCAATCAATGAGATGCCTCGATATGATTCATACAGATATTTGTGGTCCCAAGAAAAATGAAATTCCAGGGAAGAAAGAAGATTTCCTCGGTTTCATCGACGATTACCCTAGATTATTTGCCTTCTACATTCACAAAAAGAAATTTCTGAAAAACTGAAGGACTATATATCTATCTACTATCACAAACAAATTCGAACAGCATTCAGATTCGGTGGAGGGTATTCAGCGCTGAGAAAGTATGGTATAGAATCCCAAATAACTATTTCCTATTCACCAGACCAAAATGAAATAGCAGAATGGAAAAATCGCACTTTGGTTGAGTCAGCTACGTGTATGGTGATTGGTGCCAAGTGCCAAGCTTCTGAAATGATATTGGAGTGCAGCTATAAATACTGCAAATTACCTACAAAATCGTCTCCCAAGTGGAGCTATAACTCCCTATGAGAATTGGAACGGGAAAAAGACAAGATAAAATCACATCAGAACATTTGGTTGGTGAGGCCTTTGTTTATGTGTCATAAGGAAAGAGACACAAATGGGATTCCTAGACAGAAGAAAGCATCTTCATGGGTTATGCAGATAATCCTGTTGGATACAGAATTTTTGACCTATCCACAAACAAAATAACCATCAGCAGAATAGTCGAATTTGTCGAAGATCAACATTCAGCAGGTTTGGTGAAATTTCATCCAATAAAACCATTGACAATTCAGAACAAACAAGATCTGAAACAATCAAAATTGAGAGCAGCACCAAAGAAACTGAATTGCCAAATGATATGTCAGAACTGCCAGTGAATACATTTGCGAATGCAATTCAGAAGTATCCTGTAGAAAATGAGAATATAAATACTATCGGAAAAGTGACACACAATTACTGACTTATATAACGCTTGTCAAACAATGTAAGATTCTTGAGAGAACAAACAATTTTTTTCTGCGAAATTTTATGACCTTTCACCTGCTTTCGACACAGTAAATCATAAGATCATGGCCCAAAAACTCGAGTACTATGGGATCAGGGGTAACCAACTGAACTTGGTCCTGTGCTTTTCATTATTTATGTGAACGATATTATGTTCAATATATCTAACTTGAGTCCTTCTAATCACCCCATTGGATATGATGACGATGTGTCAATAGTTCAATATGATAGAAGCAGGCAGTTCCTATGTAGTAATCGAATCTGATGATTTCATTCGATCCTGGAGTGAGAGCAACTACCTTTCTCTCAACTTTGGCAAAACACAAAGCTTCAACTCCTCACTCGGTGCATTTAAATACTGGTTTGACCTTGACATCTCATATAGAAATGTCTGTCATCAGTAACATATGTGTTGAGGCAGAAATATTCGAGGATGGCTTATTTTTCAAAATTCCATTCAATGACGTATGCCTTATTAGTGTGGGGATCTTCGGGTCATTCGGCAAAGATATTTATTCAACAAAAAGTATTGAGAATAATCGCAGGAAAAAGCCTCTATGAGCGTGCAAACCTTTATTCAAATAGTTCGGAATATTAACACTTTATTAATTTTTTGTATTCGAATGAATGATCTTCGTGAAAAATTAAATAACCTATGGTAGTATGATAAGAAATGAGGAAGTACGTAGATACCCTACAAGAAATGAATCGGAGTTACGAATTCCAAACGCAGGATAATCAAACCAAAACGATTTTTTGAATACAATGAAATTCTTCAATATCTTTCCAGATGATTTGAACTGTGGAAAGCTGAGTATAAATCTAGCCAAAAATCAAATGAAGGCAATTATTACTGTAGAATGTTTCCACCAATCTGAGGAATACTTTGAATTCTTTTCAAATTCAAACGCATTACGTATTCACGAATATGAACTAAGCAGTATCATATTTTGTGATCAAAAATTTTGCAGTATTTTGTATGTTTTCGACGTATGTATAAACACTATTGTGTATTAATAAGAATAAATATCTATATATTTATATACCACCAGAAAAAATTTCATAAACTGTGTGGCTCGAGCGAATCAGTTAATCGAAGTTGTGGGGGGTGATTTGATGAAGCCCGAAAAAAAGAGAGAACATTGGAAAAAGCAATGTTCTGTTAGGTTATTCAAATGGATTGGGATGCAGTCAAAAAAATGATTATAGGTATCTTGAAAAAAAGAGGTTTATCAAATTGAAAATGAGATTCTAAATGGAAGCGACTTTGATAGCTCATGTAGATGCAGACTGGGCAGGAGCTATCGCATATCGGAAATCGGTTAGCGGTTTCATGTTGTTTCTTGGAGAGAATCCGAATAAATAGTCGCAGTTTCTGCAAGTCAAGAAACAGTTTGGACAAGGCGAGTTCTAGTAGATTTTGGATTGAAATATTTGAAGCAACTTGTGCTTTCGAAGACAATCAGGGTTATATGAACTTGGGCTACAGATGAGAAGGTTAGTTGCGGAAGTAAACATATCATTTACGAGACTTGAAAGTATCTGGAGTCATCGAATTTTCAAACTGTCAAAGTCAAGATTGCCGATGGATTGACGATGGAGCTCTTAATATATTAAACTGAACTAATAGAAACCTCACAAGATACTAAGATGTTCATAGATGATGTCACGAATCATTTAAGAAAAAAAAATAACGATTTTCGGTCGCAAATATTTATTATCACATTGGCTGCAATCTACATTCGAATGAGTATAACGTAGCTATATTCGTTCTGTTCTGTGAGCCGTTTTATCAAAGTAATAATAAGCAATCATAGTTCATTTGAGCATGCAGGAGAGCCGAGAGTATACATAAGTATAACTCACCTTTCATTCGGAAAAGGCCTAGGTCCTAATCCAAATTGGGATTCACCTGCAAAAGGTACTTGATTTCCGCTGAATGGTCTATCTCCAAATTCATTCGGATAATTATTGAAAGGTCTATCGTTTTCGTACACTTCGTAACGAGCTGAAGCACCTTGTCTGAAATGAAAAAAAAAAAACGTGTAATCATTAGTCATTTTCTGTTCAAGCTCTATTATAAAACCAATATTCGGAAGAAAAACTCCAACTGAGTCGAAGCATCCAGTTATGATTCATTCTTCTATCGATAGTACTGATGACACCTGATGAAAGTAACCTGAGTGGAAACCTGTCATTTTCTTGATACTTTATTAGAAAATAATGATTTTTGATACCTATCTGTTTGAAAAAATCATTAAAATATTTTGTTTTTCGTCAATCGATTATCCCCTCACGAATGAACATCATTCAGAAGTCGGAACTTGCAATCAATAATTGCATCTGTAAATCTTACAGGATTCACGTGTTAGCCGTTCGGAAAGTACTTTCCGCATGAGTGAGAATAAAGGTCACTTTCCATGGGAGTGGAGAGTGCGATATGTCTTACTTTCCTATGTGGTCCTGGGAGGAAGTAGTTTACCACATTCTTCGGCGAAACAGTTTTCTTTTGTTTCAGCGTACCTACTAATATCCTGTGTTGAATTGTAGTAATCCAAGATTGTATTCAACTGGCCGGTATTTGATGGGAATCCATATTCAACAAAAAATATCAAAGTTTCCCTTTCGATTCTGAAAACAGTGGAGTCAAATAACCGCTACACGTGTTTCGCTATACAATAGTTGTCTCAAGCAGGATGATAGCGAAACACGTGGAGTGGTTCTTTTTATCCATTGTTAGTGAGAATCTTACAGGAAACTGTGATATTTTTTTGTTGATCTTCTATATACTGAAACCCGTCAAATGATCTAGATGGGTCGACACGCGAAAAAGATATCTCTATTCCCAAATGAACTTGAATAAAAAATAACGGAATTCGAAATAATTCACAATAAAAATGAAAAATAACAATCTTCTGAATTGCTATCAATCATTTTACCTTTGGCAATATCTACACGGATGACTCGACGAGTACAGAATTCCCACCCCTTTGTTGTGAATTTGGAGACCTGTCGAACCTCTCTTGCTCAGGGATCTTTTTCCAATAGAACACCTGAGCCTTGGAACTTCTTGCCGAAAGAAGTTTTTCCTGAGGCTTACAAACTTCAAAAATTCAAAGTGTATACTAATTCGTATCTTCTGTTCCTTGATTCACGAGGGTGTTCTTTGAACATTACAGGGCGTTCCTCTCGTGTGAACCTGCATATTAAAGAAGAAACAATCGAAGAAATTCAATTGAATAGAGCAGAACAAAAATTCAGTTCTGAGGAATGAAAAAATTGAAAATAAAAATAACTGAATTTTCAAATAGTTGAACATATTTTATAATTAAAAATAAAATACCGAAATAATCATCAAAAAACTCGAAATGAATGTGGATCACAGAGGTAGAATTATAAAATATCGACAAATATTGAAAAAATTGGAGAGACATTTTGAACGCTTGAATAATTGAAAGTGCCCTCTTGTGATAACTGGGCATCGTTGACTTGTTGTGTGTGTTGAATTCTCAGAGAAGGAGGTTTGATAAACTCATGAAAAATATATCCCTATCATCACCATGAAAATTTCAGGTGCGTTAAATTTTCCCATTCGTAGGAAAAATGTTATACCAAACGCACTTGACGGCTTTACCGAGCTCCGCTTTGCGTCGTTCAGCCAACTGCCTTCACATGCGGAAAAGTACCACTTTTCGCCCTTTTCAGGAGAATGACGTTTTTACAACAAAGGTTTCATTCATATCTATAGATTAGGTCTAGCTAACACTGTTGACAAAACCAATGCAAATGGCTCTGAGGAAAATGAAACGCATCGAACTGATACACATTCCGAAGTGAAAATATTGAAAGTTCCCATAAGGTTTGTCGTGAGTAGGCTTCCTTATGTGAGAACAAATTCCATTTGCTTCTTTGATTAATTAATGGATAAAAATTAAATGCTCAATACTGAAACTACTGATTTCCGAGTATGAAACCGACAGCTCCATACACATATTCCATGTATTCTTCTAGTTCAGAGATATAATATAAAGATATAAAGAACTTTTTCTGACTTTTCCTTTTGATATTCCCAATGCGAATCCTTATTGCGAATTCGTAGAAGGCGACGTTTGAAGTTCACACTTCAGTTGATTATCTTGATGAAAGGGAGCCGGTATGAAATTTGACGAATAATCACATATTTGTCAACTACAGATGGGTATCGAACTCGAGAGGAATTTCCATTACTATCTGTATCTGAAGCAGGGAATACTTTCGTGAAAGTGGCATACCTGCAGAGGTTTTTTGTTGTGGTACATAAAATAAGCTTTTACCTGTTGAACGAATCAGGATTCCTCAGTGCAGCACTTCTGCCACCACTTCGGCTGTTACTATCCCAGACCCATTTTTTGTCGTCTTTATCTGCACTGATTGACGACAGAAGGAGACAAACCATTGCTAGAAAATATAAAATCAGTTAGCAAAAATGCTTAAACTTCAAACATTAATGAAGAAGTCGAAAATAATAAATAAACCCAACAACCTGTCAGCCTCTCATCAAAATACATTTTCAATTCGTTAATTTTGCAAGCAGAAACTATAATGAATCATTCAAAAATTAATTCTCAATGGGTCTTCATGATACTGTTTAGTGATCTCTGACCAACTAGCGGACCGAATAAGGTGACTTAGTCCAGGTTGATAATACCCGAGGCAAAAGGATAAGTGGGTGTTTTAACTAGAAAACGGCTTGAATATACATCGGTTTCGATCAAATATTCGGAGGTATGTCAGTTACCGTTCGTTTTCTATAAACAGACAGAATGAAAAATTGAAGAGCCATTCAACTAAATGAACAATTCTGGAATTTTCTTTTCATAGGTCTTTGAGTGATGAAAAGTCCATAAAATACAATGCCTATCTCATTTTCAATTGTTTGTATTCCTTTGTTGACAATGAATTACTTCTGAATGACGTAGGGCATCAGCTGGAATAGCGTAATATGCAACAAATTGACGCTGCAAATTGAGCAGCGTGATAAAAATCATTACGGTTTGTACTTGTGAAAGTAGATTTTGGATAACTATTTTGGATTTAGAGAATAAGTGATGAAGAAGCATCACGTTCAAAACATGATCTGAACTAGGGAACATGATTATTTATGTAGAGGGAAGGAAGTTTTGCGGAGGTAATTTTTGGCATTTTTTTTGTAAAAACTATGAAAGATTTTCACATAACAACAGGGTATGCTTAATGTATGACGTTACTCCATTTCTATTGATTTTGTTTCCTTCATCACTTCCTCATAATTTCAACTATTTTATTCCTGTGGTGGTCCGTTTTCAGAGTGGGGTGTCGAGTTATCGCGAGAAAAAAAGTCGGTACATCAATATTCATAAACGATGAGTTTTGGAACCTTTGCTTTAAAAGTTGAAACTTCTCCTAGAGATCAATTACCCTAACACCAAACTGATATTTTTGTACTCGACGCGCGTTTCGCTAACAAGGTTAGCATCTTCAGAAGAAGAAAATTGATACTAAATCTAGAGCTGGGGTTAGTTGGTATACAAGGATTGCCAAAATTGAAAATGTCCTTTCGGCACTAAACAGCAGATGAAATAGTACAAAATTCACGTGCGAAGTAGAAAAAGAACGAAAAGTTAATAACTTTTGCTTTGAAAAAAGATAAGTACGACAATGAAAGGAGAGTGATTAGGTACGTAGCTGAAGTGAACGGTTTTAACCCAGAGATAGTTAAAAAGTTGATTAGAAAATGCAAATTTAGGGAAACACTCCGTAAATCGTCGACTTTTAAAAAAGATGGGAGAAACGAAAAGTTTATAGTAATCCCATATGAACCTCAATACACTAGAGGACTCCAACAGATATTTGACAAAGTAAATATGAACAGCAGCTTCTTGGTAACCCAGAAGATAACCTAGACAACTCAGAGAAGTCGGGGATTTACGAGATCAGTTGTCAAGATTGCAATAACAAGTACATCGGCCAGAGCCGACGAGCTATTAAAACCCGTTTCAAAGAGTATTTTGCACATATGAAATATGGAAGGGTAGAAAAATCCAGTGTCGCTCGACACGCTCTCTACACAATGACCACAAAATTGGTGAAAGAAATCCGAAACTGATCAAGCATGTGGATGACACAAGACTATTCGATGCATGTGACAGTCCCGATATAGCAAAATGTAAAAACAGCATGAATGGAGGCAAGGCTGCTTTCCAATTTGTTGTTGAGAAAGTAATCAGAAAACAATACTAACAGATGACGGAACTTGCAAGTAGTCAGTTCATAACCAAGAAATTAATTAGAATGATTAACAGTAACAAACGAAGTCCATATCGGACCGAAAAACTTCAGGTATATAAACAACTAACCCCAGCTCTAGATTTAGTATCAATTTTCTTCTCTTGAAGATGCTAACCTTGTTAGCGAAACGCGCGTCGGGTGCAAAAATATCAGTTTGGTGTTAGGGTAATTGATCTCTAGGAAAAGTTTCAACATCAAAATTCATTTTACACTACTAGCATAAGCATGAGGCCTACAGCATTGCTTTTATGTATTGAAAGTTTTTTTTCCCCACCTATCAGAAGAAGATGTGCATTGCCCTCGCATATTGCGTCATTATCAGCCTTCAATTAGGTGTCTCCATGAAAATATGAATGTGAGGCATGGCGGAAGTTGTTACTGCAGGGACAATAAGAAATAAGCAGACAACAGTATCATATTTTATATATGTTTTTCGTCCAACCCTTGGCATCCCGAAATTCCATTTAAAATCGACTTGAGTGCTTCAGTGTTGCAATAATGAAAATGTGGTCGACTGTTACATCATACTCGTACTAATCACGTACAGGATATTGTGAAGAACTATAATGATAGTTGAGCAACGGTTTTCTCCGCCCAATTCAACCGTTACTCTGATAATAGTTGGGGAACAATTGGATTCAATTATTTCGCTTTGTTTTCCTTGATTTGTCTTAGTGATGAATAACAACAGAAGCAACAACAGATACAAACTCTGCCAGATCCCAGGTATCAAATACAATTACCATAATAATACTTCAACGGTTGGTTCTGAAGGTCAAATCTCATGCATTAAAATTTTTCATTTTTACGGTCGTATAGTTTTACTCTCCTTTAATTCTCGAAAAATTTTATAGAATTCTGCAGGGTAATGCAAAAGTCGGCAATTGAATAACAAACGAATGTATAAATGCATTTTTGAACGGAACATCTGTCGCCATCAGATCTGTTGGCATAAACAAAGTGGGAATTCTAACATCGATAATAATAACCATAACGGACGTATCATCTAAATTCAACCCCAATTTGTTAATAATAATAATTCAAAAAAAACTATGTCCTCACTATTCTGAATTATTATCTGATGATGTTCTCGACGATATAATAAGAAAAACGCAGTACCGTAAGTCTGGGGTTTGATAGGGAATGAATAAAAAAATCGGGCGAATCGGAAGTGACCATGAATTTTATTGGTGAGTCATGATGCCACTTATTATGAATACACTTCAAGGAACTAGTTATTTCCGACAGCTCAGACTATTAAAAAAATATAGAAAACATTGTATTTAACAATACATGAGAAGCATTTCTCATATAGGCAATTATACTTCAGTTGGTCCCATCCGAATAGATCACCTTGTAGTAGTACCTCTATGACTGAAATGCGCAAGTTGAAAGAAAGAATGATTCACGATGCCCCTATCTCACGAGTCCTCACCCGAATATCCGTCAATATACTTCTTGCGCTGAATGTGATAAGTTCGAAAGTGTAAATTAGTTTAAATAAGTGAATTGAAGAAAATTTTCCATATGTACTGTGGGAAACAAAACAAACGATGCTCAGTGAAAACAACGTAGAAACTTGGCGAACACTACTGAAACTCGAGGAAAAACTCCGTTCCTACTCGTTTAGTAAGTAAGATTTTTTTAATGTTTTTTGTCATGTTTTAGAAAAACCAACGGAATGAGTGGACATATAATTGGAAATAGATGAGACTGACAATGATTTCTGATCATTGATCATCGGCAGGGGCAATCTACTTTGTAGATCAACATACGGCTGAACTTTATTCATCATCCTAGGCCGTTTTCTGCCCTGCATACTTTTTGAGTTGTGCCAGCCGAGTGTCTCGCGCCCAAAGACAATTTCTCTTTGGTTGGCGCAGGTCCGTCTTCAGATTTGACATCGGAATTTTCCGCCACCAACAGTCAATCTTTCCGTAATGATAACGCTGTTACTACTATACTGGGAGATGATCCGACTGAAGCAAAGTTTTACGGTAGTGATATCCAGGATGATTTCGCACTGCAATGGTGTACCTATCTGACACAAGCACAAGAGAACGACAACGAGGAACCTAAAAACACTCGAGGACAAACTCTGTTCTTACTCGTCGTAAGTAAGTTTGTTTTTCATATTTTGTCACGTTTTAGAACGGAACCAAAGACGTGAGTGGACGTATAATTGGAAACAGCTGAGACTGACAATGATTTCTGATCATTGATCATCGGCAGGGGCAATCTACTTTGTAGATCATTCTACGGCTGACCTTCAATCATCATACGCCGTTTTTTTGTCCCGCACACTTCCTGAGTTGTGCTCGCCGAGTGTCTCGCGCACGAAAACAATTTCTTTTTCGTTTGGCAAAGGTTTCTCAGCCCTCAGTACAGCTATGCCTGATGAGTGATCGATATGCTGAAGCATTCAAGACTACTTTGTCTGACAAAGCCGGTGCTGATGAAGCATTATGCAACGTTCCTCCCTCGAGTTCGAACCACAGGAGATTTCTGCTTGCACTAGACCTGAAGGTACAACCTTTCCCTTCAAAACACCTCGAGGGCACTGCTCATCGAAGTCAATGGCAGTCATAGAAAAATCAACAGAGGGGGGACACCTCAAGCAGGCAAAACAGAGGATGGTGAGAGCGGTTCACGACGTACAACAACAAATGGACGAAATAACATATTTGAACTTATACGCTGGTCGCATTAAATATTTGACAGCACGTGGCAATCTATAACAAACAACTCCAACATTTTGGAAAGGGTTCAGAGATATAAAATCCATTTTTATACTCTACCTTATGAAAAACTGGCACCTGAACCCCGACAATTCCACCCAGCCGGCTAAACTTATGTTGTGAGTGTTTAGCTATATTACTGGAATTTGACTACATTGGACCAGCCGTCAATGTCAAGAACAATTTTTGGTTCAGCTATTTTCTCAGGTTTGAGTCTAACTGATAGCTATAGATTTCTTTTGAATCTGAAACATTTGCATGAATTCATCACAGCCCCTCACTTGGAGCTGTGAAAAATCTGAAGTCTGAAAGTTGTTTTTTAACGTCAGTGGATTCGACAGATGCCGATAAACATAAGAAGTATTTGCGCTTCCAATCTAGACACAAAATTTTTGAATTTAAATTTTTTGTGTTTTGGCCTATCTTTGCACCTTATATATTTACAAAAATCTCAGAAACGGTTATACATTTTTTGAGTTCAAGAATTTTTTGTATCTGTAGCTATTTAGACGACATCTTTTTCAATTAGTATTACCAAGATGGAGTGTTCAGGAAACAAATTTGAGTTATCTTGGTAATCATTACGATTCAATATTAATGGAAAATAAATTCATTTGACACTTGATTTCGGATTGCCTTGTGGTTGAATATAGCTGGCCGTCTACAAAATTATTTGAGGGCACCGATGTATAACCTTGCAGACAGATCGAGGAGATTTTGACAATGTAAATTTCCACCGAGTTACAGTGACTTTTCATGTTAGGCAACTAGAAGGTGAAACAAGGCCTGAATTTTCCAGAATATTACATGCAACAACGAGAAAGCCGAAGGTTTCAGTGAAGCAGACCAAACTTCACATTAATGTTCAAAACCTTCAGACAGTTCTCCTCAAACTCAAATATATATGTATTTGTGTGTATATGTGTATATATATGTATATATATATATGTATGAATGTATATATATATATATATATATATATATATATATATATATATGTATGTGTATATGTGTGTGTATGTGTGTATATATGCATATATATAAAATTATCAACTAGTGATGTTCGTCTCATAAATAAATTCAAATATGAGTTTATAGCAGATCAAAGTCCATGATGTGTCACCTTCGGAATGCAATATCCAGAATACGCCTTTCAAGAGCGGGACAAAAATTTCGATAACCTGAAGTTGATCTGTTTACTAACTACTCTAACACATAGGGTAAAACATTTTTATCTTTACAGCCAAACCCAATAAGTTATGCAACTGATGCATTACATTAACTTGGTCTGACACAAACATTTGTGTTTTCCCAATCATCACCACTTCCACATTTTCCTAGAATATTGAAAATGATCGAAGGGGACAAAGTAACATGTTTTGTGTTTCTGTTATCGCAGTCCCAAACTTGGTTTTGATGTCAATTTTGAATTCCATTATATTGTATTTTGAACCACAATATATAATTTTTTCAGTTTCGTTTAAGCACCTACATCCATTGTGGTGCCATCTTTCCCTGGGTGAACCGATTTTGTCTGGCATCCATTTTCCAGGAGGAAAACTGGGTGAAGCATCAGCGATTCTGATGGCATCACTGATTGCAAATACGATGAAACCATACAATTTTTTTTCGTCTCATTGGTGGATATTTGTGAAGGAGATGTGGATAAGGTAGATCGCCCATAGATAGATGCAGCTAGGTAAAAATTATAGTACTAGAAAATTACATAGATCAGCTTGAAATCTGATATCTCATGCATGTAACTATGATACAATGGAAATGTTTTAGAGGGGTATTTTCAAAATACGATCCACTTTTTTCCCGATATGAGAAAATCTGGGACCCTTACCATGTGTTGACCAAATAAGAAAAATCGGAAAACCTCATTTTGAAAAATATATCACAGACTTATTGTTATGGTTGCTCTAAAGCTTGCTAAAGCGTAAAAATATGATTCAAAATCAGAATGAGTAGCATTTTTATTGTATGATCAGTACAAAAAAAAAAAAATAAAAATAAAAATAAAAAAAAATCGTTTACCGGTTGACGAGTGTCGCCCTTCAGAGGTCGAATCTTCCGCAGAAAATGTATTGACGAGGCCTTTTGCCTCTTGGCGTGTGAGTCCCAGCACGGAAGCTCGATGGGAAGTTGAACCCGAGTCTTCCGCTTGAGGGGCAGACGTGCTTGTCTCTTCACTGCCGAGAACCAAATTATCCACATAACACCAAGGGAGCAAAAAAGTTATGATTTACAGTATTCACAATTCCAAAACTGGATGGCATGTTAGATCAACATCAATGTCAATTGACACCATCATATATATTTGACAAACATATATATTTTTTTTCACCATTTTCCACGGTGGAACGTGAATTGTGTATGACATCCACGATTATCAATTAAAAAACCGCACACATTCAGTTAGGCTTTTTTCTCATTTTTACTTATAAAAATCCTCATCACCCAGCTACACCTCAGCACAAGTCATGCTGCCACTTCTGCGGCCAACCAAATCGATATGAGCACGGACACCATACGATCAAATGAAGGCTGGTCCGAAAAATAAAATACTTTTGGTAAATTCTACATGGACCAGTAATTACAAATGGTACATTTGCGGATTACCTCCGCAATTTCATTAAACGAGTGTAAGTTTTCTGGTTATTTGAGTTTTGCAACATTATATTGTATTAGCATTCAAATACTGTCTGTATCAAATTCTTAGTTTATAGTGGTGAATTATAAGAAGAATAAACAGTTCATTTAGACTACTTCATCAGTATGAGATCAGTCTGAATAAAATTTTGATCGCCTTTTAATAATTCTTCAAACATTTACAAGGTGATCTATTCGGATGGGACCAACCGAAGTATAATTGAGGATTAAACGACTTACCTGAAGGAAGTTCAATCCAAATTATACGAGGTTGGTCACATCCGAATAGAGAGACACCCACCCATCTCAAAGAAGAAAAAAAAATCCAATATATTATTTTTTCTGTCATCCCGACCCAAAAAGGCGATATCATCCCAAGGTATATTGACGGATATTCGGGTGAGGACTCGTGAGATAGGGGCATCGTGAATCATTCTTTCTTTCAACTTGCGCATTTCAGTCATAGAGGTACTACTACAAGGTGATCTATTCGGATGTGACCAACCTCGTATAATTTGGATTGAACTTCCTTCAGGTAAGTCGTTTAATCCTCAATTAATATTGATATCTAACAAACAAAATAAATCCTCACTTGAGTGGGTAGAAGTAGGTTCAAAACAGTATATTATACTTTCATTTGAGCAATATTTGGTAATGATACTCGTGTAACTAAAGGTGAAGCTCAAATGCTCTCGAAATCATGAAGCCATAGAAAAAATTTAATGAATGGCTTTAAAATTATTTTGGAGCATAGTTTAGCAGAATACAGGAATATAAAACCGAAATGAAAGAGAGATGGTTTCAAATAATGGGCTAGTTATTGTAAATGACTGTCAATCAAGTGAATGTTAATTCAGTTTGGCTAGTTCTAGGAGAACGCACACAATTAGAAACAATAGTCATGCTGACTTTGCTAACTCACGTAACAAATTATAGAAGCTTGAACAGTATAGCAGAAATTGTCATAAAAAAATGTGTTCGAAAACCTATGTAGCTGATATATTCCAAAGTTTACTACCTGCAGCTCTTGTAAAACAGAATGCTGGTATTAGATTGGCCACCTATCATCATTGAAGTTTCGATATCTTCTCACTAGCCAATCAAATAAAAATGGAGAAATTCGACTGCACATTTCCACTTAGTGCAAATTTAGCTTCAAACAAGACTGAAAAGAGCGTACTGTACGGAACCCTACAGAAGGTCGATTATCCACCAAAAATCAAGCAATCCAGATTTAGCCAAATTTATCCCAAACTTCCACAGATATAAGTGAACACACCAGGGTTTCTTGAAATTTTAGTAGTAAAAGATTCACCAGCACATTGAGCTTGACTAGATCATATTCAGCGTGTTGCTGTAATAATTTCACAACCAAGCGCTCTGAAACGAAAAAATTTGGAGACGTACAGGAAAAAAAAGTTATTCGATTTTTTTTGACCTCCATATCACGCCCATTGAACAAGGACATGAAACCATTATTGTATATTTTTATGCATAGTTATTCGATTCGTTTACGAAACCCCAAAAGGTTGAAAGAAAAATGTGTATACGAGATCATTAAATAATTTTGGGGGGACATATTCCACTACAAATTTGAAAATAAAAATAGAACTACTGCATCCTTCATCCCTACCAAAGTCACACAAAGTGGACCATAAACTATATCTATCCGATTTACTGTGGCGAAGTCAAGTGCTACAAATCCATGAATAAGTTTTTTTCACGAACAACCAAGAAATACAGCTTAGTTGAGTTTCAGTAAAACAGGCTAACTTCTTTGATGCCGATGATACTGTTATGATTGTTTGATTTAAATAAAAGCTCGGTCGGTGTGGCCAAGTGATCCAAGGCGCGGTGCTTATATTCAATGTGGCTATTTTACTGCTGGTTCAAGCTGCGGTCGGGACATAATTTTTATGACCGGCTCGGTGCGACAGGCAGTTGTTTATTGCAATTGAATACACCAACCGACGCCCCAGAGTGCTTCCGCACCCAATTAAATTAGCTGACCATGGCCCGCACAAGGCTCTGTGCCTCTGGGAGTTCTAGTAAGGGTGTTCGGCAAAAGGGGAAAAAGCTATTTATTATATTTATTTGCTCGCGACTATTTCGCTTGTTGTTCGTTCACTATTGCCCTCTTCGGAAACTAAGTGCGAATTGAGCTTGTTTATACACCTACACGAAGTCTCCACTAAACATATGCCGAACTGAAATTCGAAAGTGTGCATTCGCCAAATATTGAATATTCTGTTGTAATAATTTTAGGGGGAAGTTTTCTGAAAATCTGGCCTGAGATATCTCATATCAATCTCAGTACTGGAATAATGCATGTTCGAAATTATGTCAGAATTACATCGAAAGATATCGCTAATTAAAAATCTCAAGGAATAAAATTTGAAGAATATGCTTTTTTATAATCTAACCTATTCAATTGAAAACATTCTGAAAATTCCACTGGATTCGGCAGGTTTCGATTAATCATTATCCAGATTTTCATCGGAATCTGTCCATCACCAACAAAGTTTTTGGTAAAAAAAGTGGTGTAGTCAGCAATATTATATATATTTCAAATTTTCTTTACTTATGAATTTTTTAAAAAAGCACCCTTTTCGGTAATATTGTAGACACTGATGAATTAAAATCTGGTGGCGTTATCAGAATTCTGATGGAACTTCTGAAATTGAATTCGTAGACTATTCAAAAGATTTTTCAAATTTCATTCCCGTATAACTTCGACAAACGCACTTTGACGTCATTTTGGCATAAAACATTTCAAAACTACGTGAATCAGAAAAATCTATTAATGATTTTTTCTTTTTTTGAGATCGAAAAATGAAAGTTGGCCATGAAGAAGATTATAATTTCATGTCATATAGTGTTCTTGATACTCTTTCCGTGTGGTTTTATAAGAGAAAAATATAATTCCAATCGGTTGAAAAATATATGTTTCATAACATCCTTTCATCTCGTATATATAAATTTCCTGACCACTTTTTCATTCTATTTACATTCGAATATTCAGATTCTTAACCTGATCTATAACTCTGTTGGAATCGAATAGTTTTTCGATCAAGAATGAAAAAATAGTCCCAAATATGAGTCATGTTACAAAATATATCTTGCTGTTGGTAACCAATTCTGTAGTACCTATTGAATATCGATTGGTTTCATTGCTGATATCAATGTTTATGGTTGAATAACATGTCACGGTGGATTTACAGAAGGCTCATTATGAATTGAAACTTACATATGAATGTATAATGCTATCGGAGTTTCCATTATTATACATGAATAATAATGGGGCGTGATTGTGTTCCGGTGATGAGCCAAGAGCTTTTGGAAATGCGCCTTTGTTCCGTTAAAGGTTAAATTCAATGGCTGTCTGAGAATGTGATTTCAATATCTCATTCGTCATCGAAATAATGTGGCAGTGTTAGTAAACTGACGGTTGGTATGAATATTTTTAATTGACTGGATAGTTTCAATTCGTAGGTGGGCGTAAGCTGGTTAACGGAAAAATCCGATTTGAACCCATTTGAATTGATATGGTGGCATCTTGGTTATTTTCAATCTTTGCTTCATTTGGCGCGACCCCATTTTTGAACCTTCTCTCCGTCTAGAATCTGAAATCTTATATTTTAGGAACCTGCCTCTCATCAATTCCAGACAATGATTGTTCCTATGAACATTTTTTAATATAAACGAGTAGATCCACGGAAAGATATTATTTGAATCAGGCATGAATGAAAGAGTTATTCAAAATATTATTTGATCCAGAATAGATTCGTTCTTGCAGAGAAAAAAGTTGTGCGTGTTGCGAGGTTAACAGATGAAATTTGGATGAGTGTAACCTGACACTTTGCAGGTTGTCTAGAAATATCCTTCGAGTACTATCTGCTCTGAGTGTGTGTACATATTGAGAAAGAAAAAGTGATACCACGCTTGGCGAGGTATATAGTCAGGAGTAGTTTTTGCAAATAGACTTTACTCCTTTTGTAATAAGTATGAATTAGTTATTATAGAGGGTGGGACACCGAAAACGGAACAGTTGTTCTCAAAACCCATGTGTTGTGGGGAACATGCAAAAACACGTCGATTCTTATTCCAATGGGGACATCTTCCTATCATTACCTCAACTGTCATACCTCTTCCCACCACCCCAAACAATTCGAACAATTGAAAAGGTAATTTCATAAGGAATTCAGCCATATCAATTTTCGCTATCTAACTTTTTATTTTGGCGCTCTTTCATTGGAAAACAACTGTTTCGTATTCTAAATAATGAGACTTCATTTGCAAGCTAATTTGACATAAATTCGGTGACAATGCATCACAGAATTTTTCTAAGGGAAAAAACAAAAACAGCATTGAAAACCTTTTCAATGATGTATCACAATTACTACTACTTCTATAAAATAGTTTCAGTGATAGTGACCAAGGGGTAGGGAGAGAAGTATAACAGTTAAGGATATGATAATAAGATGAATAAAAATCGACTTGTTTCTCGTTTTTTTCACTACACATGTGTTTTTCAAGATATTCGAACTGTTTCGTTTTCGGTGCCTCACTCACTCGTATTTTACCTGAGAGAGTCTGTTATTATTCATAATATCACATTTTGTGGAACTTATTTGGTCTTTTCCTCTTCGAATTAGAAGCAGCTTGTGAGAAAGAAGTAGAATCGGGAAATGAGCAAACACTTCGAGAATTTTACTGTCTGTCTATATAAATACAAACCAGCAAATAATGGTGTTTGTATTTTTTATGTTCTAATCTACAGACTATCCTCAAGTTATGACTACTTATATAATTTAACACCGGTTTCAATATTGATTCGCCTCAAAATTGTCTCATATTTTGTTGATAAAGGAAATAAACATTTCCGAAACCTTGACTGAATGACAAAGAGTTTCCTTTAACCTTTGCCCAATGTCACATATTGAATGCATCTTCAAGATCATTCGCTCTTTTCCCCAACTAGTCAGGACTACCCACTCACTATATACGGCTTCGTTTTCTGTTTATATTGATTTGCAGATGAAATGGAACTCTCACTTAGAACTTCATATAAACTTTCAGAAATTGTATATGTTTGGTGATTTTAAAAGCAGGGAATTTTTTTGTCGATCTTTCACAGTTATTAAGCTCGATGTATTCTTGATCTACACCATTTTACGGTACAAAAATATCACTTCCAGGTACAGAGGTCCGGAAGAGAAGGATTATCATTCAGATTCACATTCATAAATAATCATAGCAGTTTGATACTTGTCGGCGATAATAGTATATTACGTGACGATAGGGATAAGTGACAATTACGCAAATTAGCCGAGTTCTGTAATTCGCGAGTACACGTAATTGGTCTTATCCCCGAGTCGCGTACTGTACTTCCTCTACTCCCACCATCCTGATAGCAGTAACGTAATGGCTCACTCACAATACACGTGTATATCAAAATAATAGCAGCCACCGGTGGCAGTGGTGAAACACTATTTTCATTCCTCCTTAGTTTTTTTGGGTTCTAAGAAGAAATATTTGATTTACCACAAAAAATACATTCCAAACAGTACTATTTTCATTTTCAGATTTTTGCCTTTGCGCCGTACTAAAGGTAATTTTCCATGACCTATAAGCCTTTCATGAACTTGCTACCCTCTGAACAAATATATTCCAGATGCGAATTACAGGATGAAATTGAGGTATTTCTGTCCTAACCGGTCCCCAACAAACTCGTAAAGTTTCAGTGCTTATTTGGATTTTCGTAAGTCCAGTTCACCGAGCTGTATACGCGAATTTACACGGAAGAATAATTTGGTATTTCCAGTTGATTTCCCAGACGATTCGAATAGTGTGGAGTATTCCGCACTCAAATTGTACACCTGCAAGAGTTGATTGAGTGAAATGAAGATTTTGTTAGAATTCACCCGGCGTGTGTTAATGTTATTATTGAGCAATGCAGTTGAATACGTAATTTGAGGATAAAACTGTTTGTTTTGTGTAGCTGTTTGATTGTAGATGCTCGAACGCTCATTTCTTCTCAGTAAACAAAGTTTAGCATATGGAAATCCCAATTTCCAACTATGTAGGTTCAAGCGTCGTTTATATTAACAAAATTCCATAAAAACATTCATTACGTTATTTTTTCGAAGAGAGTGCGAAGCATATGTAGATCCACCTATCGGTGTAGATGTGATAATCCAGTTTTAGCCGTTCATATACTAAATGTTGACACTTCGAACAATATTTTTGTCAGAACAGCATTTTCATCAATTCAGTGATTGACAAGCAACAAGAATTTTGAGAAATGTGTTTTTCTGTATTTCATGGGAAAAAGTACTATTTACTTATCGTGGGGGGAAAGGGGTGATAAGTCAAGCTGAGGGAAAGTGAAAATTAAAACATAAAATATAGAATATATGAAAAATGTGAAAGTTAGAAGTGGACTAAAAAAATTAGAATGGTGACAATATATCTCCTTGCTTAACAACCAATCAGTCTATTTCAAATTTTGAAATTCAGCCAATAGAATCCGAATTACAGTGAAAATATAGCTTGTCGCTGTATTTTCACGGTGATAAACCTGCTTAGTTTTTGTTTTACTAGCTGTCAAGTGAAAATAATGATTAAAATTATAAACGTCAAATCTATGTGTTTTGATTAGTTATATTTCTTAATCAATATGAGCGATCGTTGGGGACAAATGGCGATTGGTATCATAGATGAAGCAGTGGAAAAGAGTATTCCCTTGAATACGGCCAGAAATAAAGAATCAATTACCAGGCAATTCAACAATTTTTGCTCAAACAGGGGTTATATTGTCGTCCTAAATATAATTCGTGGTATGATTAATAACCTATAATTTTTTGGAATATCAATTCATTGGCAATCCCAATGCAAGAAAATACAACTCGTCCTGCGGACTCGTTGTATTTTCAGCTTTGGGATTGCAATTCATTAATATTCCAAAAAATTATCGGTAATAATCATACCACTTATTATATTACCCCTGACAATATTTTGATGAAATTCATAACCATTTTCAATAATTTATTCTATTCAATTCAATAATCCAATCCTTCTAGGTTTGGATAATCAGATAATGATGAAATTTGAACCATCCACTGTTTTTGATGAAATTGCAATTCCTTTCAGATCATATAATTGCTACTCATCTTACTACTTCTATCCAGAGATGATCAACAAAGTGGAAGTAAATGAGGAGGGAATTTTTGTTAGCTTCAGTTCGAAATATGATTTGAAGGTTGTGAAATTTATTTACGAGAAAACATGTCTGAATAATAATAAAAAAACTGACGTTTGAAGACCGAGAGTTACTGAAACATAATCTGATTTATCCATTACCCTAACCAACAAATTTGTTTATTACTCTAATGCCAAACTGAAACCATTTGTACTCGAAGTGCATTTTACATCTACCAAGTGGATGTAAAAGTAAAAGAGAAATCAGCTCTGATCCGGTAGTTAATTCTTCATGATTAGTGAGAAAAATCCAAAACTTTTTCAACTCCACTATCAATTTTCCCCCTGAAACGTACATCAAGTGCAGACAATTTCAGTAAGATGTTAGAAAAATTTAACTCTGGTCAAAAACATTTAACTTTCAAGTCAATAATAACCATAATTTAGCTTTGACTCAATACATTCAGTAAACCATGTTCTATATTGAAATGAAGTAGTTGCCTCGAAAAAATAAGTAATTTTCGGTTATATATTCTTTTACTTCATACTTTTGTGTTTTGCAGTGTCTTGAGAATTAGATCAATAATCCCAACTGGTGTTTTGTAAAAAAATCCCACACTCACATATTCTCGGAATCATTTCCACACCTCACTTCCACAACAACAAAAATTATTTAACTGTTAAGTCACAATCCACCTGTTGAACACCTAATTACATAACAACGCCCCACACCCGGTATTGTCTTTTATATATCGCCTTACGAATTAAAATTGGGGGATCCAATTCATTGAGGACGGGCTCCCCACCACTAGATTCATTCGAATGTGTGTGTGTGAATGAGAGACAGACAATGCATTGATTGTTCACGATTATTTCATTCCGATTCGTAAACTAGAACTGCGTGAAAGTGCAAGTGAATTTACCAGAGGTAGTCAAAATGTGGCAAAAGTGGTGGAGAACGTTTGTATTGTTCAATATTATTATAGAGTTCCGTGACTGAAGTTATGTATATATATATATATATATATATATCAAAATATCACCAGTATTTCATATAACTTTCGTTCCTAAAAGCCTCCGTTACCAAGTTACGGGCCATCAAAGACCAAAAATGTTTTTCTTCTATTACTATAAGTGAATATTCAATATAAACCAAATTTTGATTATTGATTGAATGAATCAATTGCTCTGATGAGTTTTCATGCAGGAGTCAGTTATTTTGCTACAAAACAGACTAGACCCGATGGTCCACACCCCAAAACTTTGAAATGACAGATATTTTTCGATATTTCTCAACAAAATCAGGTTACTTGAACAATTGTCTGAATAAAAGTACTCGTGTGAAAAATCCATCGGAGAAACGATATTTGATGAAAATGCCTTTTTGTTCGACGACATCCAACCTGAGATGTCTACCATTATTTGGAATGAAAAATTTTCACAGCGGGAATAATCATGGTAACGTTGTCGCAACAACATAACAGGTATAGTACAAAATATCAAGTTCTATAGATTCGTGTTTTTGAATTAACAAGCTCCGCGGTTATCGAATTCAGTCCACATTTTTTATGTACGTGTAGAATAATCATGTTTCGTGTTGGGTTGTCTGAATAAACGAATACACTACAAAAACGGCGACACATGAATAGGTATGAAATATCCGGTGAATAATTATGTTCCATATCTTCCACATATGTTGACAAGGTATGACAGGTATGTCTGATGGAATATTTCCCTCATATATAAAATGTCCCATAAGAGCAATGCAATCATCGAAAACTTACAGCGGTAATTGCATTGTATCAAGTCACCATAACAACACATTTGAAACCGTATCGCTAGACGTCAGTAAACAACACAAATGAATGTCAGATAGACTTCAAAAATAGAAAAACATTTCGCGTTTAGGTGAGTACTCCATACAATCTATAGAGGAAAGTATAAATGAACCAAAATTAATATTTCCTTGAGAATTTCTTCATTCGTGAAATATTCCAATGAATTACATTCGTTCATAAAAATGACCAGATAATTTTGCATTCAAGCGTGATATCTTATACAAATTGTATTCGGTTATTTTCATATTTTGTAATAGAGCCCTCGTCCTTCGCACTTTTGCCAAAATATGAAAATTTTTAGATATCACGCTTTCTTGCAAAATTATCGGTAATTTTTATGCACTCGTGCAATTATAACCGATAATTAATCGGAGAATTTTGTTTTCTTTCGATATTATTCCATTAAAATTTGATCTTTTTGAATAATGGTAGACATCTCAGGTTGGGTGTCGTCAAACAAAAGTGCAATTTCTCAAAAATTGTTGCTCCAATCGATATTCCACACGAGTACTTTCATTCAGAAAATTGTCCAAGTAACCTGTATTGTTGAAAAATATTGAAATATATCTGTCCTTTCAAAGTTTTGGGGTGTGGACCATCGGGGATAGTCCGTTCCTGACTTTGTAGCGAAACAGATGAGTTCTGCATGAAAGCATAACCGTAACTTGGTAACTGAGGCTTTTAGGAACAAAAGTTATATGAAGTATAGCATATCCAATCCATCTTGGCACAAACTCAGATATTTTTCCAGTTGCACACTACTAGTGTAGACCATGACGAAAGAAAGAACACCTTCTAGGTACGAATTTCAAGACAGTGAAAAGATATAATGGGTGTTTTAATCTAGTGTTAATCTTAGTATACTCCACAGAGATCGCTGGGCATATGCGTCATTATTTCTGTGCCGAGATGGATTGGAGAAGCTGTACTGGTCATATTTTGACCCCATCTATATATTTCCGAGGGGATAAGAGGAAGTGCATGGACACCCTGTATCGTTTATCTGTCGAAGTTCCGGCTCCCATTTTGGAGCCATTATCAAGACTGCTTTGCGACTTGGTGCCGAGGTCTAAGTCTCTCTAACCCCCCAACTCCCATCTTGAGAAAGTGAAGACGTCTACAGAGGAACGATTCCAGACGCGGTTCAACTGGAAGTTCCAGTATTCACATCACACACACACACCTACACACACACACAGTTTTTTCGAGGTTTCTGGTGAGTATTGACGGTTTTTCGTGAAATCTCCATGAGGCCCAATGATTGAAAGTCCTCCAACAATTCATCACGCACGGTCCCAATAGAACCAGAAAATTAAATTTCAATTATTTTTTGAAAGAATGCACGTAAAAATATTGTGTATCAGAAAGTTTGAATCACTTACATTTCTCTATTGAAATCAGTACATTCCAGTATCAGAAGTATCAATTGCATTTCATCTCTGTGGATGACCATGAGTTTCAGAAACGAAGCGGTAAGGATGGGGTAACATGTTTGTACGACTTGTTTTGAATGCAATACCGATGTCATTATATAGAATAAATGGCTCTAGTTGGCTAAAACAACACTTCACTTCCATTCTTGATATCCAATGAAACAATCCTGAAATCAAAATCGTAATTATGGGGTTTCGGCCATGCGGATATGCTCTTGGTTAGTACCTAGTCTACGGGCAGATGGCGCAGCAACGGCTATTTTGCTAGTTGTTTGTATTAGCCTAGGTCTAGGCAAGATACTCTGTTCGAATATGATTTTTAATTATGGGAAGTCATCGACTTCTGTTGATGATGGCACTGCCTTGCACTGACGAGAGGGCAAATAGCCCGAATCCGGTCTGCAAGTGTGTCCCGTCCCAATAATTGAAAATCAATTCTGGCAGTTGTATCGCCAAGAGCATATGCGGAATTTCTTCTGTGGAGGATCCCGCACTAACACCTGTTGGATGTAATCCAATGCCCTTCGTGGTATTAGCCAGGAGAGTAGTTGTTTTCTAATAGGCGTTAGTCCGTCAACCTACAGTGTAGGTGAGTTGAGGCTGGCCTGAACAAATTGTTCATTTTTAGAATATCTGATTTAAAGCCAGTCTTCGAGCATACCCATAAATAGTTGCGTTATACTATATATATATATATATATATATATATATATATATATCGTTAACGTTTTGGAAACTGAATCCGTTTCCGTTCTCAAAACTGATGCAAATTCCTGTACAAATCCAAATATCTCTTGTAGGCAGTCTTGGTCCAAATATTTCCAATTTGACAAAACGTTATGTCAATTACTATTGGACTTGTTGTATCCAGAAAGAACTGTTTTTCAATAGACGGAGCAACTTTTCGGGGTAGATTGAAAATCTGCCCTTCTACACTTGTATAGATTCAAATATTGATTCCTATTTTTTCAGATTGTGGTAGGTTACATTACCCAGAAAACTACGGAACAAATATCGAATTTTTCACAAAATAATGTCGTCCAAACAGTACTATGCATTATGAGTAATGAAGTTCGATTAGAAAGTAAGTCGATTGTGTTTGGCAACCTAACTTCCTTCATATTTGAAACCTAAAAACCTATATCATCAAATATAATTCCCACCAAATATAAGTTTCTGCTTCACGTGATTTGATAATATTTGAATCGCCACAGAATATCCATTCACGTCTGCGTACGTCAGTGGCATTATGAATCAGTCGACCAAGATGGTCCTCATGATTTTTTTTGAAAAAGTATGTGTTCTGGAGATTCAGCATGGTGTGCCACGTGTTCCAAAATTCAAAATGATAATAGATTCGTGCTTATTTTCCATGAGGCACTGACAATATCTTTGACACCGGGTTTGTATGGTCACTATTATGGACATCTACCTCTCAATGATTTGCAAAGAACCTACAGTGGACAATGCTCAGTGTGCCTACTCGAATATAACGTCCTGTATTCACTGAGCCATCCTCTTATAATATGCACCTGACATGAATAGTGGTAGTCCTGAATAGATAAAATTTGATTTCTAATGCATAATGAATAGAAATATATTCGGGACATTATTATAAAAAATCAAATCAAGTTCGAGCTATCAACAAATCTAGAAAGAAAAATTCTCAATTTGAAAGATATATGACGGATTTCATTTGGTACGTGATCCTTAGATCTTTTTAAAGGTATTGTATAATTATTCTAAACACGCTGTGTCAATATACTGAAGGGGTAACATCGCCCGTTCGATCCAAATACTTCCCATCATGTATTAGTTTATCCCAATATCAGTGGGAATGCCCATTTGCATTCGTTATTATTGAATTATGTAAAGTGCCGAATAAACTCAAGATATCGACCATCATCCCAGTCCCTAAAATGTCAAATTCAAAGCTCAGCTCAATAGATAAAATTCTAGAGAAAATTGTTTCAAAACAAATCTCAGATTATTTGGAAGAGAATAACATAGTAAACAGCTCACAGTCTGGATTTAGGAGTAAACATAATTGTGAAACTTCCCTTCAATGTGTTCTGAATACTTGGAAAAACTATTTGGAAATAAAGTATATTACTGGAGCTGTATTTCTTGACCTACAAAGAGCATTTGAAACTATTAATTGATAGAAATCGCTTGATAAAAAACCTGGAGTGTTTGGGTATTGTTGAAGATGCATTGGAGTGGATGATTGACTACCTTGGAAATAGAAGACAAAAGTTGAAATTGAATGGTATACTGTCTGATGAGATGGGATGTGAGAGTGGAGTCCCGCAAGGAAGTGTTCTTGGTCCCTTGCTATTTCTTCTCTATATTGATGTAGTTGGAGTTATCAAGATACTGAATGAAACTTTAGAGAATATCTATCGGTGGTGTTGCTCAAATTTTCTCAAAATCAATATAAAGAAACAAAATTTATGATTATCAGTAGTGTAAAAGATTACAAAGAGTTCTGTGAAATTCGTGATAACAAGAATGAAATAAAGATTGGCATTGATATCATTGAGAGAGTTGAGCAGATCAAATATTTAGGTGTTATAGTTGACCAGAATTTGAAGTTCAAGGAACATGCAAATTATGTTATCGGGATTATATCATTCAAGATCAACTATCTCTATAGATGTGCTAAATTTCTTACCCAGTGGTCGTTGATGGTGATATATAATACCCTCATCCTGCCACATTTTAATTACTGTGCAACATTCTTATTTTTACTAAACCAGAATGAAATCAATCGCTTTCAAAAATTGCAAAATCGTGCAATGCGCATAATTTTGAAATGTTCCAAACAAACTCCAATAAAGAATATGATGAGTACATTCAACTGGTTACCAATTAAAATATATTGACAATATCAAACATTGATATTTATTTTCAAAATAAAATCTGGCGATGCTCCTTCATACCTACGAGATATCGTAAATTACAAGTATGAAGTTCATAATTACTCTACAAGATCCAGAAATGAATTTTTGATTTCGATGGTATCAAAGAAAGCAACAGAGACATCGGTATTTTTGAAAGGACTGAGAATATTCAATCAACTTCCCCTAGTCATAAAACAATGTTCTACACTTGTGGCCTTCAAGAATAATTTAAAGCGATATCTGAGTGACAACCTCTATGTAAATATGTGTGAGTCTCTTATGTACTAATGTTATTTTTTTATATATTTATATGTTATTAGTGTTTTACGTTATTTTATTTATTGACTGTATGGGTCACCATATTTTAACATATTTTATTAATTAGTTTTTAAGTAATTTATTGTATCATTGATGTATTAGTCGTTGACTAAATAAAGGATCTATATAGATACGTCTTTGAATGATGAGACACTTTAATACTGCGACTTTTTGATAACTGGATACTGGATTCAACCAAATAGAAACCCACACTGAATATCAAGTACTTGCCAAATGAAATCATAATATTTGATGATCTTGGAGTAGATATAAGCTTCATTCATTGAATTGAATACAGGGTCAAGCAATAAATCACTGGGAATTCCTTATATCGTTACCACTATCACTGTGAAGCGGTCCAAATAGACCGGGCGGCAGGGACAGCTTTTCTGGGCTGATTTTTCGTATGCCTTTGAAAGAGGAAATACCTAAAGTAAAAACGATTCTTGGCATGCAATAAAATTTACGCGCTGCGTGGTATTCCATGTGTATAAACTAGAATTAACGTTTGTTGTTGAAATATTCCAAACAGAATTAGTTTTCGTCACTCTTACGAACTAGATCATATTGTATTGGGGGGGGGGGGGGATGCAGTGAAATGTTGGTTTCCATTTTTTTAAAACACAGATTCATGCGAAAGGGAAGCCCGGTAATATTCAAAGTTCATCAACTTGCTTTTCTTTAGTTTTTGAGCCCCAGGAAAAAATTTCCTTTGGTGAGAAGTTCTGAACATCAGGTATTCTATTAAAAAAATATCCCTGAGCAAAGTTCGACAGGTCTCCAAGCTCACGAGAAAGGTGGGAATTCCGCACTCGTCGGATCATCCGTGTTGAAACTACTAAGGGTCGAACTATTGACGACAATTGAAAACAGCGCCGACCGTGAAACCTAACAAGTCTCCGACCCTTTTACGATGCTCCAACGAAGTGAGCGAGTGAAGTGTCACCAACAAGACGGTTTGCCTTTCTCTAAATAGAACCAAAAAGCTTCAGTGAATGTTCAGGTGCTGAGCTCCATAAATAAAAACTATTCTCAAACAGGCCGTATCTGTGTCCTATAGATCATCTGAAGCTGACGAGAAGTGTGCTGTCGTCTGCAGAAAAATATGTTTTCTCCAGCAAATAATTGATATGAAGCAGAAAAGAGTGGGCGCCAGAGCTTAACCCTGTGGAACACCTGCATTTATTGAGAGAATATCAGACAATTTCCCATCAAAATGCATAAAGAGAGGCTTATCAGACAAAAACTCTTCAGCAAAACAGCACAATTGAGAAGGTGAACATTACACATTCATTAATGTTGTGACTCACCTTTACGATTTGCAACTAATTTTCATGATTGAGAAATACACGGCAGACTGGAAAAAATTGTCTATGAAATTTATTATTATTGAACAAAAACAATTTTGGTATTCACATGGAGTTCTAGCGGGTTGATATTTTTGTAGATTAGGATTTCTTTTGTCATTATTACTGCGGAAAATTTGTCCAAAAATCGGTCACTGCTGTCGGGGCTGAAATATTTGTATACACGATTATCTTGATCCATTCGAAACTGAATACCTTCAGTTTCGGGAATGATAAATGAATTGATTTGTATGAAATTTATCAATTTTGATCGAGAAGAGTTTCGAAAACCGAAGTAGATTTGTCCATTGAATCGTCAACGTCACCCATGAGTACTATCCATATAAATTTGCTTTCAATAACTTAAAATACTGCAACTTGCTGACTAGTTCAGCTATTTTTCTCACCCAGAAGGAATATTTGTCTATAGGGTAGCAACTTTTCGGAGTAGACCATTTCAGACCTTTTCACAATCGATTTTTGATTTTCGTTAGTGTATCACTTCATGAGTAATACACTGATTTGAATGAACTTACTATGAGAAAATTTCATTAGGTCGGTATGAATGTTGAGTTGAATAAGTACAAGAAATATACACTTCAACCAACGGACAATTAGATAAATAACCAATAATATCAAATATCAGTAAGATGAGCATTATTCATACTCAACTATCAACAAACTTATTTCTTGGAATAATTATTTCGAAAAGTACCTCATAACATTCGAACCTAATTAAATGTCAATATATTGAAATCATTTTGTTTGATATAGTACTCATATATGTTACGTCATGGAGATACATTTTTCAAATCACACTCATCCTACAGTGGAGCTCAACTCTTCTATCAACCGTTTTCTCTCGAGTCTCTTAGGAATTGAAATCGTTGAATCAAGAAGTAATCGAGTCTTATTAGGAAACTGTTTGCTGTATCGACTCTTTCAAACTTGCGAAGGAAAATAATTGCCGAACTCGAAAAACTCTAGAAAGTTTTATTTCCGATTTAAATTAATTGCTGTTCGGACGCCTGATTGAGATTGAAACTTCCTCAGCTTCGTTTTTGATCCGCTCATTAAGAATGATTATTTCCATTCAACTGAAGCACAGAACCAGGTCAATGTCAGCAGAAGTAGTGGGCCTGAATCCCTGCGGGGTGTTGCGCTTTGGTCAAACAGAAGTTCCAAAATGTTTGAGGCTGTTTCATTACAGAATACTGAATACCAGAGCACAATTGACGGGACAATAAATGTAATTGAGGATCAATATACGAACGCATTTATTTTTCAGTTACAAATAATAGTCTCACCCTAAGTATTCATTTCCTACCTGCTGATTGTTCAAAGTTATTCCCAATTCCACATGAAATGTTCTCTAGTTGCGAATATATTTTCTGAAAGAATTCGCAAACGGCAAAAATTTCTGGAATGATTTAAGGTAGTGAGATTAAAAATGATTAAAATGAGTAAGAATGTTTCGTGAAGAAAGGAAACGATGAAAAAAGGAAAAATGAATTGATCCCCAGCAAATTCGGACCCGCAGCCCTTGGGTTGAGACTAAACATCTATCCAACAGAGTACATCGCTGACATAGCATGTGTGGCCATACAGCTATGTATGTTACGACGAAAATTAACTCATCTTCTTTTCCACGATATGAAACATTCAACTTGGTTTGAAAACCTCTCGCTGAAATCAATAGCTTTCGAGAATATTCGGTTATGAAATTTCAATAACAAAGTTGACAAATAACTGCTCGTCTTCGCATGTACACTTCTACTTAATACCTTCGCAGTTTGATGGTGAAATTTCCGCTAGAATAGGATCGTCGCTATAGCAATATATCTAAATGCAAACATTTTATTGGCTCAAATTCAGACATGAAATTTTCTCGAAATGGTTTACAAAAGCGTAACGTAATACAACCGTTTCTCTGTATAGTGTTCCCTCAAACAGAAATATTGTATTAATTTACAACCGTTTCATACAAATCTCTTTCAATACCAATATCAGTTTTACCAAAACTAAAGAAAAGGGTCAGAATTCAGCAAGAACTTCTGATGGAACCTGGTTCGTGATGTTTTATTGTAACAAAATTCACGCGATTTCGTGTTCGGTAGTGAGATGGACAACAAACTTTGACTGGTCTGAATCCGCCCTTTATTGAAGGCGAGCAGCCCTTTGAATCGAGTCTTCAGGACCACTGGTATTATTTATTGCTGGTAGTTGTTGTTGTTGGGTTAGCTTGCTACGCTTATTGGAAACTTCAAGACAGTTTGTGACTCATCCGTTGATATCATTTCCTGGAATAATGATTCAAAATACCATTTGAATGAAAAATATTAATGGGTTCATCAGTACTGCACCGGATCAGTTTGAGCATATAGAAAAACCACAATATCGAATCCAATTCTGATGTTTACTCAGACTCATCTACACAATTCCAATGTCGAATATAATAGTACTAACAATATCCAGCGGTAAAACATAATTCGGTCTCAACTGGCCTAAATCTAAAGTCACC